>JBAMJV010000318.1:0-85695 GCA_037951105.1 Echinarachnius parma | reverse complement strand
CAACCAATGGTTTGCGGGCATGCATGTTCGATTGTTAAACGCAATAAGGTACTCAGAAGGGTTAAACTGACAGCTAGTTACTTGAATAGAACGAGTTGTGAGAAGGTCAAAGTTAAGGGCTTGAGCATATCGCATCGGAGTGAAAGTCAGAGACGCTAGCCAGGATCAATACATGGCAGGAGAGAGGTGGGGGGGGGGGGGGGGGGGGGGGAGAGGATCTCGTGAGGGGGTTAGCCCATTTCTTAAACTTGAAAGGACGTTATTACCATGCAGTCGTGCATTTCTATAAATACGGTTTTTCTTTGACGCTTATGCACCGTGGTGTAAACACGTCCATCCATGATTTGCAGGTTTGCACGGAACACGCAACAGTTCGAACACATGCACTAAGGGGGCAGGGGGACATTTGCCCCCTTCTTAAGATCCGTGCCCCCCCCCCCCCCCCCCCCCCCTCCAATACCTGCATGGGAAGATTCTTGGCACCTCAACATACCTCATAAGTGTTAGGGGAAACAAAGATACAAGACCTTATACAATATCCTTTATATATTAATTGCGCCAATACAATTTAGCGGACGAGAAAGAGCATTCGTATGGAATAATTATTATAGTCTAGGTCATAATTTCAAGAGGTCGTGATTCTGAATGTTAGTGTCAAAAAGGCGTTGCTACATTGTTATAGTGCAACTTTAAAAGAGAAATCGGACGAAAATTAGTGTGATTGATGTAGCCTAATTGTGTGTAATGCGGTTAATCCGACTATACACGAGGAATCAAACAAAGATTATTCTCAAATCTAATGTATAACCTATATGCGTAATACAGCTAAGTAATGCGGAAGCGCATGAAAGTTATTCTGAATTATGCATATTTAATATTATTTTATTGGTAAACAGTCGTTGCGACTTGTTGTAATGCATGTGGGTAATATAACGAGAGCGCGAATGCAGGCTAATGATACTAGATTACAGTTGCAAAAGGTCGTTGGTGTACGTTGTCATCAGGTATGTAACTGGAGTAATGAGAGCGCGGCCCTATTTCTGTATTGGTAATGAGATGCGTGGTGTGAATACAGATATTAAAGGACATAATTATGCTGAATATTATTTTGTTTCCAATATGTATGCCTTAATTTTTGTACATGATTGTATATAATGTTTTATTGGAAACACGAATAAATTGAACAACAACAAAATTGAATTGAAATATTGGCTACCAAGTACATTTATTTTCGGCTTGGAAGAGCTATAAAAAAAAAACATTGATGTTTACTGCATAATGGAGCATTAGTCATGTATCATGAAGATATAGACAGGAAGACGATTTTGATTTTGCCAACTTACTTGGGTTTGCCATTAACAAGCCTTTTGCTTCAAAGGCAAATACCTGTCAATGTTTAACACTGTACGTTATTAACTTTGTATTTTATCTGAAATAAATACATACATTAAATGAAATGAAACAATCACACTTGTATGCAAGCAGCAGAATATTTAATTAAACAAATTGCAATTATCGTACTAAACAAGAATTATTCTAACGTAATGCACACACCGATGCGCATACGTATAGGGACAATTATTTTACCACCTATTTGCGATCGCTACTTTTAGACGTTGCCAACATTATTTTGTAATGAAGTTATACTAATGCGAGGAAAATAAATTGGAGGCGAATCGCGCGCCTTGTGAAAGCCAAATCACCCCGGCCTGTCACATGGAACAAACAAAAACGTTCGTGATTTCTTTCTTGAAAGAAAAAGATATTCAAGTAAGCCAGATATAATCGGTTCAAATGGGGAATTCTTACATTTCCACATGTACTTTTTTTCCCGACAAAAAACATAATGACATAATTAATTTATACAATCAAGGATTGCCATATAAGGTACTAGTTTGATTTCTGTACTCGGAGTATGAAGTGACAACTGTATGCGACTCGCATCTCTTTGAAGGTATGAATCTCCAGACTACACTGGTAACATCCATGAGCGTAGAATAAATAGGGAACGCAGTTGGCATGCACTGACCCCGCCGCAATCAGCCTCTATGCAAATTTATTCCTCCACACGACGCATTGCATCCCTTCACACTTCTCGCTGCTTCCACACTTATAACCAATTTCCTGCGGGAGTGCAATACAACATGTGTACAGCATCGAGGTGATGATATTTCGGTATAACGTGTGCCCCCATTGACTCTATATATCCTGAGTCAAAGTGCACACAGGTGTGGACCCGACATTGATAATACTTCACGTTCGGTGAAAATAATGTCATCAAATCCACAGGCAAATTGTTGAGTTGATCAATAATAATTAATTTAATTGGTGTTTCCTCTGCGATGAATTCTCAATACTAATAAAGCTAACAATTTAGGACTTTGGTCATTACACGCGTGTTGTGTAGGGTCTCCTAAAGTTGGTTTGCCCAATATGTGCCCATGCAACCCCCTCTCACACCCCTCCTCCATATTCTGTCACCACAAATACTTGTATATCGTATACGGACCTCTACATAAACATATTAAAAGCAATATGAATCGTAATTGTTCATCTCCAGGTGGTTATGCAAGAAATGTGCATGAGTTTGACATTGTTATATTTATTAACCAATTAACTTATTTTGTATGTACCGAGCACACGACTGTTTGTGTAATATTTTATCAGACTAATCGCTAAACCAGTTAATGTCAGTAATAATTCATCAGTATTTACTTCGTCGGGTTAAAGTGCTTAAAAAGGACGTTAAGTCGATTTTTTGCTAAACAAAGTTTTCACATTTCCCATATTGTAGGTGGGGAACCTTCTTCCATGTGATGCAAAATTTCAGATAATACTTATTCTCAAAAATAAGAGAGATAACTTGCGTTTTTTATAATATACAAGGCTCGCAAATTTTAAACATTATAGTTATCTCAGAAGTGCAAAAAGTGGCTAAGCGCCCTTCTTTTTTTCAACCGATGAATTCATAGTTACACATAACGCCATCTTGCATTCTAGATTCAATCATGGGACATTTAAGTACTGGAACATGATTGTCTGTTTACGTCAGCTGTCATGCAAATTTATTTCATCCCCGGTCATAAAATAAGAAAAAGAAATTATGTAGTGATGTAAATACCCCATGACTGCTTTAGACGTCACACAAAAACTTAAAATCATAACTCATCTTTATGAAGGTAAGGAGTTGACAAAACGCGGCTTTGAAATTGATGACATTAGCAATCAAAATAAAAACGTTCATATAGCGCACGATAAGATTCATCCGCATATGGAAAACACGTGGAAAGCAGTAGCCTCCCTGCCGGAAAGAACACACTCATCCACAGTGTGAACACAGTAAGAACACACTGTGTTCACACTGTGGATGAGTGTGTTCTACCCGGCAGCGATAACGTTATCGATGTTAATGATATTACTTTGGCCAACTTTCCAAAGATGTTTGTTTCACGGATAAATGTCATGTTGTCGAAAACAATCATAACTGTAATGTTAGCTGGTTTAATAGTAAAATAATATTATAATGCTGTGAGAACAAGAGGTCATATTGTTTTGTGCTATATACGCGAATCATTCACTAGTATATCTACCCATGTAGTTTAGGTAAACAACTTTTAAACCCGGAGCCCGCGGGGGGGGGGGGGGGGGTCAACTTAAATATTCATCCACACACACAAACCCATACCCGGATTAAATTAAATTGCGTAGATCAATAGATTATACGCATGGGCCCCAAATGCCAACAATTCCACCCTGTATTGTTCATCTGTTCAGTAATTGCGTACTGATTGACAGATTATGTCACTGGGGGATTTTTACCCTGGATAGTTTTTTTTTTTTTGGGGGGGGGGGGGGGGGGGTGGGGCATAGCAAATTGAAGAAAATAATTGCTAACATGTTTAAAAATATACAAAAGATATGTAGGTCAAATAGTTAACAAATAGTTTATGTATACACTAACACATAATAGTATAGGGTTAGAGCTAGGGTTAGCGGTATCCGCATCGTTATAATGGGTACTCGTCGTGTACTTTACTGCTTTTGAAGAAGACGCGAGGTGGCGCTATTGCGCTATATCTCTGACACTGGATTTATTACTGAAGTACTACATAATTATTATAATTATTATTATTATTTATTTGGTATTTCATTCAAATACAAATATAAGATGGATATATGCTGTATTCCGATAAAAAGCACCCATGATGAGGCTTCCCAACTTTAATGGCAGGACAAAATAGAGAGTTTTAATTGTTATTACCCGTAGGTCTTTCCTGCAGATTTGGGGAAGCCGCCATGGATGCCTTGTACATAACATGTTAAAATAATAAAGGATATATAATATAGGACATATAAATGTATGTGTAATGTACTTCTTAAACAAAGACTTAGACGACTTAAACATAACAAACATTTTATTGTTTATGAATTTAAACATGAAGAATAAGACAATTAAATTCAGATCTAATGGTAGTACAATGAAATAGAAAACCGAATGCTACTCATTACTAGTACAATTATCAATAATATTAAAGTACTTGTATTACAAAGAAAGGACATTATTAATAACTGAATGCTTAACAACCACACAACATTCTCCTATTCATTTAAATAGTATAACTACCGTAAATATGATGAATAGAACAATGGAAGATCGTATTCACTCAAATGAATCAATACCTAAATTAAACTAAACACATACTTCGCAATTTGGTATAGGGCAAAGAATTTTCAAGGAACTTTATTTCAGTTTAAAATTTGCAAGTCATATGGGTATACATTAATAATGAACAAGAACAAAACATTAATACATTCATAGTTATGAAACAAAATCAATAAACTGTTTTACTCTGTTTGACTCAATCGTAAAATATATTATACAATTTAGACCATCGATCCCTTTTCCTTTTCTTCATTTTTAAAATGTTTTAATAAATAATTTATCTAGCAAAATTAATCAATAAATTTACCAAATAAAATTTACCCTTTCAATCTTATAAAATATTGTCATTATTTGTTCTTCTATATCCGATTTTTATCCACAAACATTAAATTGTATCCTTGATATAATTTTCTAAAATAATTTAAAATGTTCTAATAACATAATATGCTTGGTTGCCTTTGTATATGAAAAATAATAAACAACTTTTTTCATTCAATTTTACCATTTCCATCTACATAAATATTGCCAAAATTTAAAACATCAGGTTTTAGACGTTAATTTCGTAACAACAAAGAAACGTAACGTTTTCTTTTGCATATAATGGATAATGGATTTAATCACCACGTGAAATAAGGGCTCATTTTTCTAATTAAGTCATGTTCATGAGATCGAAGTTATTGTAACCAATATCTCGGGATAACTCTTTTTAACTTTACATAAGAATTGAGCATCCGGAGGTCTCTAGTTACATTCTGTATAAAGCTTATTTAAATATGGTCATAAAAATATATCAAACTAAACAATATGATTGTGTATGCCTACATAATAGACAATAGATAAAACTTGAATAGTTAGTACATGTATTTTATCCATCAATCATACAGAAAATGGCTTGATAACTCAATTAAGATTAAACGTTAAATATAAGATGAATTTGCTGCTTAATAACATTTATCATAAAGAAAAGTAAATAATCACATGAATTACAACCCATACCAAATAGGCAGGCACATTTACTAACGAATACCAATTTTAATGGTAATTACTGACAAAACAAAATATAAAACAATAGTTCTGTCAAGTTTAAAATGTCGTTAAAAATAACTTGATAATATCGAGAATAGTAAATATGTTATACAAATGAAGGAAGACTGTATTAGATGGTACTACACATGATATCATTATTATATAATATTAAGTAGAAAAGTTAACACATAATTATAAGAGTACCGCTGTTTTTTTCAGAAAATAGATATATATTTCTTGCATTAAAAAAACTATATATTTACACAAACATTGTCTCCTTTCCTTGATAGTATTGTTTGTTGTTTCTAACGTGATAAGCAAAAAACATCTTTAACATAGACTACAATGTTTAGGTATAGTAGTAGTATATATATCTTTACACATTTTTAATCGAATTCATAATGGAAGTTGTAACAACATATGACAATTAGTGACAACTAAAACATTATGACAGAGCACTGTAATTGATCCATACACGGAACAGGCAAACTATTCAATCCAAATTTGTCAGCCTTGCTGCCCTGTGGGCATAGCATGAAATAAAGTGGAATGTACGTTTAGACAGGAAAATCAGATGTCAATATATTGCAAAACTAAATGCATTCTCTGCATTTAGATGTGGTAGAAGGCTGAAAGACTATCGGTTGAAGAAATGGAATTAAATTGGCAGGAATGGTGGAAAGGGGTATAAGATTTAAGCTTAATTCCTTCCCGCACCAGGTTCCCAGCTAGCCACCTGACGTCGGGCCGATGTCGGAAGTTGGTTGCCGGATGTCGGCATATCGCCGTTGGCTCGAGGTTAAAATGTCCGCCAGCCCAACATCGTCACGACGTCATTTTTGTGATATATTGGCATAACGTCATTTTCCGACAATGGCCCAACATCATCTAATGACATGATGTTGGGCCATTGTCGGAAAATGACGTTATGCCAATATATCACAAAAATGACGTCGTGACGATGTTGGGCTGGCGGACATTTTAACCTCGAGCCAACGGCGATATGCCGACATCCGGCACCCAACTTCCGACATCGGCCCGACGTCAGGTGGCTAGCTGGGTTGGCACCTATCTCTGATTCTGTAGCCCTAGGCCACAATTACCTACTACAAGTAGAGATATTAAGCTATCATATAGGGGGCTATTCCTCCGGTAACTCCAGGTGTTTCCCTTCTTCGTTGTATAAATGCCGAGTACCTTGCTAGAAGGCAGTTCGTACTATTTTAAAGTCCTTGTTATGATTTGGTCAGGGTCTGAACCCAGGTCATCCCATGCATGAGGTGGGAACCACCAAGCCATCATGCATGGGGAGGGGGTATACAAGGATGTGTTTGAAAGAAAGAAAGGAAAGGACATAATATAGGTTTATAGGAAAAGAGGGAAGACTTTGGATGCTGGCTGTCTGCAGACAGGACAGTCCGGTAGTAGCTCAGAGCACTGGCGGCAGGTGCTGTGGCCACACTCGAACACAACGTCTTTTTTGCGCTGCAGGCACACTGAGCAGGCTAGTGCCAGGCGGAACTCGGTGTTCTGGCGCCGAAGACCCGATACTAGTCCGGCTGGATCTTCTTTTGCCAAAGCGGGAGACGATGGCACTGCCGCTGCTTCGGCTCCCGCTCCACTTGAACCCATGTCTGCAGAACAAGCAAACATGATCAAATTACAGTGGAACTTCATTATGACGACTTCGAGGTTCTTTGAACTATGTCGATTACGTTGTTATAACAGGTGTCTTTTTATATCAGGTAAAGACAAAACAGAATGTGAAGAGGTGGCACCAGTAAATTTATCTTTCTAAAATCTTTCTTTATTATGAGGCTTCAAAAGCGTCAACATTTGATTCAAACAAAGTAATTACATGGAAGACTTTTGACTTTATTCATGCTGTTCTGGCATTAGATAACCATTATCTGTCCGCCAATCTCTGGTAGATGTGAACATTTTCTGACAAATTTCTTTCCACTTTCGGGTAAAAATCATATGATTTTCGGACAGTAAGATAAATATTTAAGTAGATAAGAATGGTAAGGTCTTATATTCAGTAAAACGTGGTCAACTGCAACATAACACTGAGAGGTTGACCCTGTTGGTAGTTGCCCCCCCCCCCCCCCCCCCAATAACTTGACAAAACAATTAAAACGTGACTGTTACAAAAACATAACTGTAACAAAAACATACAGAAAACAGATATGGAGTGTACCTGCCAATAATTGTAGTGGTCCTCCTATAATTATGTCCATACTACACCATTATGCACGAAACCCATTTTCCCTACCCATCCATCCACCCCCCCCCCCCCCCCCCCAAGCAGTACAATGCATTTTCAAAATAGTCAGCTCACCCGTCATTGGCTGAGCATGCTGACAGGGGGATGCCATCAGCTCTGTAATTGGCTGTTGGCACACTGAACAGGTCTGTTGTGAAGCAATGCCAATGTTCTGATCCTGCTTATAGGAAAGAAAGGTGATAATACATATTGCAACTCAGAAAATATCCACATTTTAACCAGATTTGTGCATTAAGTCACATGATCTGACAGGTAATTAATTGGAACGTTACTGTACGATCGATTGTTACTCTTCCTGCAACAGGCCCCAGGAATGGTTTCACTTTAATGTATCCATTGGTACCTGGGGTCATTATGTACCCCAGTATCCCCTTGCCAAAACGATACAAAATAACCAAGATATACAAACATAAAGCAATACATTAAGAAGAAAAGAAAAGTTTACATGATAGACTGTGGTGTTAGTGAAAACGTAGTTCCTTTAATACGGATCTTAAGGTCGACTGTCATGACTGTCTTACCTCTTTGATGGCTATGTCTGAAGGTTGGGGTTCTGGTACCGCAGCTAATGGAAGAAGTGGCGGGTCGTCAGATGGAGACTTGGGCAGATCGACCTCAGGACTGGTCATACTATTGTTCTCTTCTGGAAATAACCAACAAGAATTTTAAAAATCAAAGAAAACTTACTTACTGTAAAGGAAACCTATTCCTGCATTATCATTCTCATCGATGGTTCGATCAATCGATATGCCATATTACTTGATCCTGCGATCAATTGATAACTCATATTACTCATATTTCGATTGATTTATTGTACATCAATCATAAAGTTTATGTTACAAGGACCAAAAGCATTTTGGGATTACAAGAAGCCGAGATCCAAGACCAGAGCAGATCTGAAGTGGAATGTATATGATAAATTTGAAGAAATTTATTCCATAAATCATGCAAGTCAAATTAAAGGAGATTTAACTAAAAGCTCGTCTTCAGGATGTTTTCATTGTACCTTTTAACAGCATACAGTATAACGGCATGTAACCTGTTACTTCAAGTCATACAATATGGAATGTCATGTTTTAAACATGACAAATAAATAATGAGCAGCAGACTACAGATCATGCTACAGATCATGTCATATGATAGATTGGTTCTCATGACTGAGCAATTAAAACTTTGTCAATTGATTATGGGAAAGGGGGGGGGGGGGGGGGGTCATTTCGAGAATTGTATCGTTTTGAAGGGCTTTAATACAACATTTTAAAAAGATGGAACTCACGAAAAGAGCTGGTGTCACCATTCATATCTGTGGCCTCCATCCAGCTCTGATTGGCTGATGGCTGGCTAGGGTTGGCCGCTGGGGCAGGGTTGACCGCAGTTTGGGCAGTGTTTACCGCTGGAGCGGGGTTGGCCGCTGTGGCAGGGTTGACCACTGGGGTATACTCAGGTTTGACCACTGGGGCAGGGTCCTTGTTTAGGAACGGCAGGAACCTGGCCAGCAGGGAGTTCCTGTGTTTCTTCTGTGGTGCAGCTGCCAGCGATGGCTCATCCATTGATGGCTTATCTTGTCTGCAAAGAATGCAAGAAAACCAAAGAAACACACACACAAATAAACATTAAAGGATTAGATATGTGTGATGAATGGTAGTAGTGCATCATACCACCAAGGTGATAAAACAGGATTAAAGGGTACCACCATGCAAAGAACAGCACATAATTATATGTTTTGGAACCGTTTTGTGATATCAAATAGATACCCAACTTTTTGCAAAAGGTTATGTAATTCATAAACAAAGCAATTAATTACCACCACTATTATTTCCTGGTTCCGTACGGGCCAAACATTTGCGAGTGCGTCAATGCTATTCACGCGTACGTTTGGAGACAATAGAATCCCAGACGATTTGTTTGCTCTGGACAAAGGAGTTTTCGTACATGCAGATACATGAACGCATGCTTTAGAATGATGCGTTTTTCAATTATTTTTTCTTTCTGGAAACATATTTGTGTGAACTCTTTGGTGGTATGGACTACTAAAGATGTCACTTTTCATTTATAAGAATATAATTTTTTGATGATGGACCCCTTTAAGAAACCTTTACTTGTACGTGCATAATTATATTGACTCCTGAGCCAAACACACCTAAAAGCAAGTAAAGGGTTTTGCCTCTACTAGAATATGCGATTTCCGTACTATTTCGTAAGCGTTTAAAGCCAAATAACAGCAGTGTGAAAGTTACCAAAATATCTATATTAGCCAAACTAATTGGAAGCAGTTTATAGTGCCTTCGAAGCCTTTCCTTTAATTATGTCTTTATTTAATGGCCATTATCAAATTGCTTGACTGTAATACCAACTTTGCACCCGTGCGCTAGGTCTACTTGCAACGGTCCTACAAATCGCTGCGAGGCACTGCGAAGCAATTCTAAGAGCACCGCAAAGCACTACACAGCACCGGGAAGAGCACTTTGTAAATCACTGTGTACATATTGTATCGACAAAACTGCGATATTACGCACTCACTTGCACTTTGTATATATATATATATATATTAAAAATTGCAAGGAGTCAGTGGCGTAATGGGCAAAACTTTTGGGGGGGCAGAACCAAATCCGTACCACCACCGGATATTGCGAAAGAGCTTTTTTTGCTAAGGGGGGGGGGGGGGGGTGACCCAATGACGATGCGGAGCATTGTCCACGAGGCGCGAAGCGGCGATTTTTTTGCTATTTTGAACCCCCGTAAGTGATGTCTTTTTGCTAAGTGTGACGTGGTGTGGCAAGATCGGTAGAGCGCGCGCTTTCTGATATCGAGATCCCGAGTTCGAACCCAGCACACTCCGTTTGTCCTTCAGCAAGACAATTAATCCACATTGCTGCTCTCTACCCAGGAGTATAAATGGGTACTTGGTCGGGTGTTAATTAGCCTTCAGCGCCCGGTGGGCTGCTGGGCTAGTATGCTCCCCAGGGAGTTGAGATGGTGCGCAAGATAATTGTGCGGGTTTGACCTGTACCTGATGACCAAGGGTAATAATAAAGCGCTTAGAAACATTGTATTAAGCGCTATATAAATGTAATATATTATTATTATTAAGGGGGGTTTGACCCAATGACGATGCGGAGCATCGTCCACGAGGCGCGAAGCGGCGATTTTTTTGCTATTTTGAACCCCCGTAAGTGATGTCTTTTTGCTAATTGTGACGTGGTGTGGCAAGATCGGTAGAGCGCGCGCTTTCTGATCTCGAGTTCCCGAGTTCGAACCCAGCACACTCCGTTTGTCCTTCAGCAAGACAATTAATCCACATTGCTGCTCTCTATATTGGTACTTATGGGTACTTGGTCGGGTGTTAATTAGCCTTCAGCGCCCGGTGGGCTGCTGGGCTAGTATGCTTCCCAGGGAGTTGAGATGGTGCGCAAGATAATTGTGCGGGTTTGACCTGTACCTGATGACCAAGGGTAATAATAAAGCGCTTAGAAACATTGTATTAAGCGCTATATAAATGTAATATATTATTATTATTAAGGGGGGTTTGACCCAATGACGATGCGGAGCATCGTCCACGAGGCGCGAAGCGGCGATTTTTTTGCTATTTTGAACCCCCGTAAGTGATGTCTTTTTGCTAAGTGTGACGTGGTGTGGCAAGATCGGTAGAGCGCGCGCTTTCTGATCTCGAGATCCCGAGTTCGAACCCAGCACACTCCGTTTGTCCTTCAGCAAGACAATTAATCCGCATTGCTGCTCTCTATATATGGGTATATTGGTACTTATGGGTACTTGGTCGGGTGTTAATTAGCCTTCAGCGCCCAGTGGGCTGCTGGGCTAGTATGCTCCCCAGGGAGTTGAGATGGTGCGCAAGATAATTGTGCGGGTTTGACCTGTACCTGATGACCAAGGGTAATAATAAAGCGCTTAGAAACATTGTATTAAGCCTATATAAATGTAATATATTATTATTATTAAGGGGGGTTTGAACCAATGACGATGCGGAGCACGAGCCGCGAAGCGGCGATTTTTTTTTGCTATTTTGACCCCCCGTAAGTGATGTTTTCCACATCACAAATTTAACTTGGCAGCCCAAGGGGAGGGGTTTAAACCCCCTAACCCCTCCCCTCCCCCCCCCCCCCGTAGATCCGCCACTGCGAAGGAGCGAAGCGACTGAGCGGGGGTGGGGGTGGGAGGGGGTGTCCCCCCCTCCCACGGTAGGGAGCTTTTGCATTTTTGCACTTGAAACTGTGCAATCTGGTCCATACATGTACCTGGAAAGGAAATTCTGACTGTACGACATTTAGTATAATGTGCGTTACCCGGGGGGGGGGGGGGGGGGTACTCAGATTATAGTCGGACGGGGTTGTGCGGCTGAGACCTCCCAACCCTTACCCACATCCAAGGGTCCTTTTGCTGTAAATGGGTACTCATGTCTATGGATTTTTTGTGAAAAATGGACCCATGTCTGAGGATTTCGAACTTTAAATATTACATTTTTTAGCTGTAATATAAAACAATGGCCAATCATTTTGCATTTTTTGGATACATTTGTTTTTATTATTAGTGAACTGGACCAAGTATACAACAGGGCGGCGCCAGGGTATTTTCCTAGGGAGGGCGAAAGTGTATACATTGAGGGTTTCGAAGCGACCGAGTGGGGGGAGGGCAATTTTTGCACTAGAATGGAGCTATCTGGTGCATATCGGAGGTGAAATTCTCAATTTTTCAAATGATTGAAAACAGTGAATAGTCTTCAATTATGATGCGGTAATTTGCATACATATTAATAATGCGAGCGAGCGGAGCGAGCTTGAACATTTTAGCAATTTCACAGCGAAAAATTGCCATTTGTTTCAATATTATTGTATGGGTATATTCGTTTTTATTAATATGATATGGCGTTATGAAGGGTAATATATAAACACTCGAGGTTGTGAAATATCATTTATTCGAGCGAGCGGAGCGAGCTTGAAATTTTTAGCAATTTCACATCGGAACATTTTTTGTTCCAATATTATTGTATAGGTATCTTCATTTTTACAATGTGGCGTTATGAAGGGTAACATATAAACACCCGTGAAACACCCGTGAAATATCATGTATGCGAGCGAGCGGAGCGAGCTTGAAAATTTTAGCAATTTCACAGCGGAAAATTGTCATTTGTTTCAATATTGTATGGGTATATTCGTTTTATTACTTATGATATGGCGTTATATAACACCCCAGGTTGTGAAATATCATGTATGCGAGCGAGCGGAGCGAGCTTGAAAATTTTAGCAATTTCACATCGGAAAATTGTCATTTGTTTCAATATTGTATGGGTATATTAGTTTTATTACTTATGATATGGCGTTATATAACGCCCGACGTTGTGAAATATCATGTATGCGAGCGAGCGGAGGGAGCTTGAAAATTTTAGCAATTTCACATCAGCAAATCCCCAAATCCCGGAACAATGAGGGAGAAAAGAGGGGAAAGGAATAAATGAAAAAAGGGACCCATGTCTAAGGATTTTTAAAATGAAAATGGGACCCATGTCTAAGGATCTTTCTTGTAAAAGTCACCCTTCCCAGCGGCACATCCCCGTATACCCAATATACGTGAGTACCCCCCCGCCCCCGGGGTGCGTTAGTGCGTCATCATCGTCATGATTCTTAACCAGAAGAGGTTATGATTGATTCGTGAAGAAAAACAAAAATGCACCCCCAAAATAATATTCGCAAAGTGACATATTCAGTTCAAACAGTGCATCAAAAGCATTATTTTATGACAAAACAAGAACATTGTATTCCAGACGTATACAAGACCGATTCCCGAGGGAGCGAAACGATAACCGAGAGGGGGAAGGGTGATGGGAGGGTGTGATGGTAGGTGGGTGCACGGTAAAGGTGCTTTTGCAATGTTTTAATTGAAATTATGCAATCTGGTGCATACTTGGGAAGGAAATTTGACTTGACATGAAGTAAGATCTGAGTTTTCTTGTCTAAAGAAATACTCTTTTCTTTCAATCACTTTTATCGAATTAGATAAAAGCCATGATTTGAATTTATTTGGGGGGTCAAGCGCCCCCCCCCCCCCCCCATGACCCCCCACCAGTACGCCAGTGCAAGGAGTAATCATAAATGATTGAGAAGGAAGAATTATAGTAGGCATAGCTTAATAAGCAATGTTCCTCCTTTTAATCCACCAAATGAAAAAAGGCACTGGTCGAAAAATTGGTCTCCGCCAGGACTCGAACCTGGGTCTCCGGCTTGGAACGCCGATGCCTTAACCACTAGGCCACGGGGACCGTGTGATTAAAGACAGATCCAGTTCAGGTCATTGGCAAGCCAATCTCTCGGCCCTTTGTACTCAAGTATTCATGGGGAAGGAGTTACGAACAATGCAAGCCGCCTTTTACTTCAGCTGGATCACAATAGAGGTTCGTAACTCCTTCCCCTTGAATACTTGAGTACAAAGGGCCGAGAGATTGACTTGCCAATGACCTGAACTGGATCTGTCTTTAATCACACGGTCCCCGTGGCCTAGTGGTTAAGGCATCGGCGTTCCAAGCCGGAGACCCAGGTTCGAGTCCTGGCGGAGACCAATTTTTCGACCAGTGCCTTTTTTCATTTGGTGGATTAAAAGGAGGAACATTGCTTATTAAGCTACGCCTACTATTATTCTTCCTTCTCAATCATTTATGATTACTCCTTGCAATTATTTATATATTGGAAGAAACCGAAGCTGTATGTATTAGTTCACTTCTCGCTTATATATATATATATATATATATATACAGTATATGAATTTGGATCTGTCTTCAATCACACGGTCCCCGTGGCCTAGTGGTTAAGGCGTCAGCGTTCCAAGCTGGAGACCCGGGTTCGAGTCCTGGCGGAGACCAATTTTTCGACCAGTGCCTTTTTTCATTTGGAGGATTAAAGGGAGGAACAATGCTTATTAAGCCTTATTAAGCCTATTATTCTTCCTTCTCAATCATTTATGATTATTCCTTGCATTATTTAAATATATTGGAAGAAACTAAAGCTGTATGTATTAGTTCGCCTTTCATTTATATATATGTTCTAACTAATACTTGAATCACTCCTTTGTGATCCAGCTGAAGTACAGGCGGCTTGCATTGTTCGTAACTCCTTCCCATGAATTAATTGAGTACAAAGGGCCGAGAGATTGGCTTGCCAATGACCTGAATTTGGATCTGTCTTCAATCACACGGTCCCCGTGGCCTAGTGGTTAAGGCGTCAGCGTTCCAAGCTGGAGACCCGGGTTCGAGTCCTGGCGGAGACCAATTTTTCGACCAGTGCCTTTTTTCATTTGGAGGATTAAAGGGAGGAACAATGCTTATTAAGCTACGCCTATTATTCTTCCTTCTCAATCATTTATGATTATTCCTTGCATTATTTCAATATTGGAAGAAACTAAAGCTGTATGTATTAGTTCGCCTTTCGTTTATATACATGTTCTAACTAATACTTGAATCACTCCTTTGTGATCCAGCTGAAGTACAGGCGGCTTGCATTGTTCGTAACTCCTTCCCCATGAATTAATTGAGTACAAAGGGCCGAGAGATTGACTTGCCAATGACCTGAACTGGATCTGTCTTTAATCACACGGTCCCCGTGGCCTAGTGGTTAAGGCATCGGCGTTCCAAGCCGGAGACCCAGGTTCGAGTCCTGGCGGAGACCAATTTTTCGACCAGTGCCTTTTTTCATTTGGTGGATTAAAAGGAGGAACATTGCTTATTAAGCTACGCCTACTATTATTCTTCCTTCTCAATCATTTATGATTACTCCTTGCAATTATTTATATATTGGAAGAAACCGAAGCTGTATGTATTAGTTCACTTCTCGCTTATATATATATATATATATATATCTATACAGTATATGAATTTGGATCTGTCTTCAATCACACGGTCCCCGTGGCCTAGTGGTTAAGGCGTCAGCGTTCCAAGCTGGAGACCCGGGTTCGAGTCCTGGCGGAGACCAATTTTTCGACCAGTGCCTTTTTTCATTTGGAGGATTAAAGGGAGGAACAATGCTTATTAAGCCTTATTAAGCCTATTATTCTTCCTTCTCAATCATTTATGATTATTCCTTGCATTATTTAAATATATTGGAAGAAACTAAAGCTGTATGTATTAGTTCGCCTTTCGTTTATATATATGTTCTAACTAATACTTGAATCACTCCTTTGTGATCCAGCTGAAGTACAGGCGGCTTGCATTGTTCGTAACTCCTTCCCATGAATTAATTGAGTACAAAGGGCCGAGAGATTGGCTTGCCAATGACCTGAATTTGGATCTGTCTTCAATCACACGGTCCCCGTGGCCTAGTGGTTAAGGCGTCAGCGTTCCAAGCTGGAGACCCGGGTTCGAGTCCTGGCGGAGACCAATTTTTCGACCAGTGCCTTTTTTCATTTGGAGGATTAAAGGGAGGAACAATGCTTATTAAGCTACGCCTATTATTCTTCCTTCTCAATCATTTATGATTATTCCTTGCATTATTTCAATATTGGAAGAAACTAAAGCTGTATGTATTAGTTCGCCTTTCGTTTATATACATGTTCTAACTAATACTTGAATCACTCCTTTGTGATCCAGCTGAAGTACAGGCGGCTTGCATTGTTCGTAACTCCTTCCCCATGAATTAATTGAGTACAAAGGGCCGAGAGATTGGCTTGCCAATGACCTGAATTTGGATCTGTCTTCAATCACACGGTCCCCGTGGCCTAGTGGTTAAGGCGTCAGCGTTCCAAGCTGGAGACCCGGGTTCGAGTCCTGGCGGAGACCAATTTTTCGACCAGTGCCTTTTTTCATTTGGAGGATTAAAGGGAGGAACAATGCTTATTAAGCCTTATTAAGCCTATTATTCTTCCTTCTCAATCATTTATGATTATTCCTTGCATTATTTAAATATTGGAAGAAACTAAAGCTGTATGTATTAGTTCGCCTTTCGTTTATATATATGTTCTAACTAATACTTGAATCACTCCTTTGTGATCCAGCTGAAGTACAGGCGGCTTGCATTGTTCGTAACTCCTTCCCCATGAATTAATTGAGTACAAAGGGCCGAGAGATTGGCTTGCCAATGACCTGAATTTGGATCTGTCTTCAATCACACGGTCCCCGTGGCCTAGTGGTTAAGGCGTCAGCGTTCCAAGCTGGAGACCCGGGTTCGAGTCCTGGCGGAGACCAATTTTTCGACCAGTGCCTTTTTTCATTTGGAGGATTAAAGGGAGGAACAATGCTTATTAAGCTACGCCTATTATTCTTCCTTCTCAATCATTTATGATTATTCCTTGCATTATTTAAATATTGGAAGAAACTAAAACTGTATGTATTAGTTCGCCTTTCGTTTATATATATGTTCTAACTAATACTCGAATCACTCCTTTGTGATCCAGCTGAAGTACAGGCGGCTTGCATTGTTCGTAACTCCTTCCCCATGAATTAATTGAGTACAAAGGGCCGAGAGATTGGCTTGCCAATGACCTGAATTTGGATCTGTCTTCAATCACACGGTCCCCGTGGCCTAGTGGTTAAGGCGTCAGCGTTCCAAGCTGGAGACCCGGGTTCGAGTCCTGGCGGAGACCAATTTTTCGACCAGTGCCTTTTTTCATTTGGAGGATTAAAGGGAGGAACAATGCTTATTAAGCTACGACTATTATTCTTCCTTCTCAATCATTTATGATTATTCCTTGCATTATTTAAATATTGGAAGAAACTAAAGATGTATGTATTAGTTCGCCTTTCGTTTATATATATGTTCTAACTAATACTCGAATCACTCCTTTGTGATCCAGCTGAAGTACAGGCGGCTTGCATTGTTCGTAACTCCTTCCCCATGAATTAATTGAGTACAAAGGGCCGAGAGATTGGCTTGCCAATGACCTTGGATCTGTCTTCAATCACACGGTCCCCGTGGCCTAGTGGTTAAGGCGTCAGCGTTCCAAGCTGGAGACCCGGGTTCGAGTCCTGGCGGAGACCAATTTTTCGACCAGTGCCTTTTTTCATTTGGAGGATTAAAGGGAGGAACAATGCTTATTAAGCTACGCCTATTATTCTTCCTTCTCAATCATTTTATGATTATTCCTTGCATTATTTAAATATTGGAAGAAACTAAAGCTGTATTAGTTCGCCTTTCGTTTATATATATGTTCTAACTAATACTTGAATCACTCCTTTGTGATCCAGCTGAAGTACAGGCGGCTTGCATTGTTCGTAACTCCTTCCCCATGAATTAATTGAGTACAAAGGGCCGAGAGATTGGCTTGCCAATGACCTGAATTTGGATCTGTCTTCAATCACACGGTCCCCGTGGCCTAGTGGTTAAGGCGTCAGCGTTCCAAGCTGGAGACCCGGGTTCGAGTCCTGGTGGAGACCAATTTTTCGACCAGTGCCTTTTTTCATTTGGAGGATTAAAGGGAGGAACAATGCTTATTAAGCTACGCCTATTATTCTTCCTTCTCAATCATTTATGATTATTCCTTGCATTATTTAAATATTGGAAGAAACTAAAGCTGTATGTATAAGTTCGCCTTTCGTTTATATATATACAGTATATGTATATATATATATGTATAGTTGCAAAGAATAATCATAAATGATTAAGAAGGAAGAATAATAGGCGTAGCTTAATAAGCATTGTTCCTCCCTTTAATCCTCCAAATGAAAAAAGGCACTGGTCGAAAAATTGGTCTCCGCCAGGACTCGAACCCGGGTCTCCAGCTTGGAACGCTGACGCCTTAACCACTAGGCCACGGGGACCGTGTGATTGAAGACAGATCCAAATTCAGGTCATTGGCAAGCCAATCTCTCGGCCCTTTGTACTCAATTAATTCATGGGGAAGGAGTTACGAACAATGCAAGCCGCCTGTACTTCAGCTGGATCACAAAGGAGTGATTCAAGTATTAGTTAGAATATTGGAAGAAACCAAAGCTGTATGAATTAGTTCACCTTTCGTAAATATATATGTTCTAACTAATACTTGAATCACTCCTTTGTGATCCAGCTGAAGTACAGGCGGCTTGCATTGTTCGTAACTCCTTCCCCATGAATTAATTGAGTACAAAGGGCCGAGAGATTGGCTTGCCAATGACCTGAATTTGGATCTGTCTTCAATCACACGGTCCCCGTGGCCTAGTGGTTAAGGCGTCAGCGTTCCAAGCTGGAGACCCGGGTTCGAGTCCTGGCGGAGACCAATTTTTCGACCAGTGCCTTTTTTCATTTGGAGGATTAAAGGGAGGAACAATGCTTATTAAGCTACGCCTATTATTCTTCCTTCTTAATCATTTATGATTATTCTTTGCAACTATTTAAATATTGGAAGAAACCAAAGCTGTATGAATTAGTTCACCTTTCGTAAATATATATATATGTATATATATCATATACGAGGGAATTGAGAGCTAAGATAAATACTAACCGTGCAGCTATGCACTTCTCCACACACGTCTTGAGTTTTGGGTCCTTCAGTAGATCCCAGGGGGTGTTCCCTCTCAACGTGGCTGCCCCCATATCACCCCCCTGCTGGACCAGGTAGCACAGCAGCGCCTCTTTGGGGGATGATAACCCAATCTCTCGCATCGATGCACGGATCTGCGATTGAACAAATCAGCAATGTACCACCATTGTTGTATACTGTAATGGTCTGATTTATAAAATGAATCAATAAGTTTACTTTCCTCCATTCTTGTTATCCACCCCACGCCCCCCCCCCCCCCCCACCCCCCTCTTCACCCCGATGAACCAATAAGCACACCAACATCTCATTCGGAGATGATATTCTGTTCTCATGCATTGATGTTCGGATCAGGGAGGAAATAACATCACAAAATAAATATTCTATATCCAATGTTTTACCATGTTAGATAAATAATAATAATAATAAATCATTTATATAGCGCGGAAACTATGTATATATATTCTACCGCGCATATTAATATTAATACCCATGGTCATCAGGTACATTTCAAACCCACACAATGATATTGCATACTTTCTCAACTCCCCGGGGAGCATACTAGCCGTGCTGCCACTGATGATGGCGCAAAGGCTAATTAACACCCGACCATGGTACCCATTTATACACCTGGGTAGAGAGCAGCAACTGTGGATAAATTGTCTTGCTGAAGGACAAAGGCAGTGGGCAGGGTTCGAACTCGGGATCTCATGATCAGAAAGCGCGCGCTCTACCGATCTTGCCACACTACATCCACCCCTTCTTAACTAGGTCACACACACATCCCTCTTTTGGATAATGACATTTACATTGAACCTTGCTCATTATATTCTGCTCATAATCGACACTTCCGAAATAATTATATACAAAGAATTACCTGGTCACCCAGCAATAAGCCTGCTTAAAATGTCTACAAAGAAGTGTCATTCTTTGGAACTTTTGAGAAAGGAAAGAATTAATCGAGTGATGAGAACGAGGATGATATGGAGAAAGAGGAGGGGAAGATGGAGGAGGAGGATGAGAGGAAGAGAAGAAGGGGATGGGAGGAGGGAAGGGGAATGATGAGAACGAGGAGGAGGGGGAGAAATGGGGGAAGTAGGGGAAAAGGATGAGTACTAGGGAGAAAAGGCAAGAGGGAGAGGATGACAAAGAGAAGGAGGATGATGAGGAGAAGGAGCTCCGGATGAGGAAGAGAAAGAGGAGGAGGGGGAAGAAGGAGGAGGAGAAGAAAGTCTTTACTCTTAAACGGAGATGAAAAAGGAAGTGGTGATGCTAGAGCAAGAATTAGGACGGCGAGAAGCAAATAGAGAAGGAAAACGGATAGCGGATATAGTACGGTAACATCAGATTATGATTGAAACCTTTCTCAGCGTGACGGTGTCCTCCACTTTGTAATGTGTCTCTCGCATCAAATTTAAGAGGATGAACAAGCAGAAATGCCCATATATATCCTGCTGGTTGATGTCGGCCCCTCGAGATACCAACAACTCGATTGTCTCCATCCCTCCCCGTTCCACGGCCAGGTACAGCGGAGTCTCCTTCTTGGTGGTCAGCATGTTCACAGAACACTTGCCCTGCAACAAATAAATATTTCAGCTTTGTAGATTGGGGCAATGTTACTAGATCACTAACATGCCTTACATCTTTTTGCTTACTAAAACATTTTTTCCTAACAAGGCGATAGCCGTAATGTGTCTCGCCCAATTGCGCGCATTCATCATGTTCATGCCAATAAATTTTGGTTACAAACAGATGCAGGGTTGGAAAGTTATCAACCATTATAGAGTCTTGCAGGTAAACTTTCAAATTTGGCCTCATTGACCTTTGACCGACATATTTGACCTTTGACCCCAGAATATCATGGAGGTCAATATAGGGCATCTACCAATCGAGTTTGGTTACAACAAATGCAGGGTTAGAAAGTTATCATCCCTAATAGACTCTTACCCCAAAACTTTCACATTTGAACTCATTTGACCTTTGACCTACTTATGTGACCTTTGACCCCGCATATCATGGAGGGCAATGTAGGGCATTGGTTACAAATAGATGCAGGGTTGGAAAGTTATCAACCCTAATAGATACTTACCCCAAAACTTTCACATTTGACATCATTTGACCTTTCACCTACTTATGTGACCTTTGACCCCGCATATCATGGAGGGCAATGTAGGGCATCTACCAATCAAGTTTGGTTACAAACAGATGCAGGGTTGGAAAGTTATTCAAATTTTTGTAAGCATCACAGACGGACCGACGGACGGACGCAATTTGGATCCCTTAGTCTCCCCCTCCACCTACCGTGGGCTCGACAAAAATGATTGTTCTTTATTGGGCCGTTTGACATTCATTTATCTTGAAACTTGTACACATGATCACTGAGTGAACACTCATCAAATTGTATCACCCATTGTCATTTGTTTTCACTTTCGTACATCACACACAAGTACTCGACAACAGGTCTGATAGTGTGTGGAAAGAACTCTTTTTACTAGCTTTATTTCTGCCCCTGCTCTTCTTAATTAGCTCTTCACCCTTTTGCACATGTTAACAAAGTTACTAGATCCCTATAGGTCCAAACCCCAAAGTCAACATTACCTTATCCAACAGAATCTGGACAATGCCTGCATGGTTCTTGAGGGCAGCAACGTGAAGTGGTGCGTAGCCATCACTCTTGCGAATGTTGACGAGTTCTGGATCTTTTTCGATTATCCGATTTAAGGCCCTGGTAAAATAATGAAATAATGATTCAGTATACAAGGTAATACGTTGGGGACTTATTCAAATGTTAGGGATTTATGTTAGGTTAGGACTAATTCTGACATGTAAAGCAAGGCTATCAGATTCAGTCAGTACCATGTAAAATGTAAAACTGTTAACAATGCTAACAAATTCTAACTTGCTAACAAAAGCCGGTTATGTTACCACTGATATAGCAGCAGACTCAACAAAGGTGTTTTTTTGGTTTGTGCACGCTTTGAAAAATATGGCAGCCTCCAGTAGATAGTCGAATGACAATGGTCTTAAAGCATTGATTATGTCCATAATTATTAATACCCAAAGACGTTCAACATTGGCCCTCTGGGCCCCCTCTAGGCAAGGAAGGAGCATAATTCTAAGGCTCTCGCTGTAAATCTCAATCATCGCGTACATCATGGAGGTCGGAGAATGCCATTGATGTTTATGAAACTCGGATTTGGAATTGTTCGCTCTAAAATGTGACGTCAAACCCGAACAACTCTCTTTGTTGGCTCACATTTTGCCTTTTTTCAGCACAAACCCTGCGTTCTAGGAGAGCTATCAAAAAGAGGCCAAGCATGTTTGTTCGGGTTTGACGTAACATTTAAGCGTGAACAATTCAAAAAAACAAATTATAATGGCAGTCCCCATGCTGTACGCGATGAATGGGGTTAGCCCATACAGTTTAATGACTTTGAATGATGCCCCTCTTTTATTCAGAGGGCAAATGTTGGACACATTGCATGAAACTATGTTTTTAATGTGTAGAGAACATAATGAAAGGTAAATTGAAGGTAAGGGAACTTCCCCTTTAATCACCAAATAGAGATTTAACCTATTTGGCCTTCCAAACAATTAAGGTGGCACTTAAACTTGACACTGTCTGTGCTATATATTCAACTGGCATGTTCAAGATCAATGGAACTTACTCTTCAGCTTTGAACAGTGCTGCTAACGAAAGAGCATTGTAACCTGCTAAATTCCTGATGGTGAGGTCCATCTTGGGGGATTCAATGAACATGCGCTGACATTCTTTATTACCTCGGGATATCGCTAGGTGGAGGACGGTATCCCTGGCTTTGTCCTAAGAATGAAAGAGCAACAATAGATATATGATTCCTATGGGTGAGGTCAATTAATGGTGCCGTCTCACCGAGCTACGCTTCTACTAGTACGCTCCCGGACAATAGCTGATCACAAGCACTGTAATAGATCTGCAAAATGTATTTTGTTTAATGGGGAATGAATAGGAAAATTATCTCACATGCGTGGAAAGATAACCTCCCTTGCATGAACAGACAATACCTCCTGAACAAAAGTCACCCCACGCTTCTACTACGCTCGTTCTAGGTGTGTTCAAAACAAACTTGGCGGTGCCACGATCTGAACTTTTGTTCAGGGAGCTATTGTCTGTTCATCATGGGAGGTCAACTATTGTGAACAAATAGCTAATGAATATTCTTATCTCGTATTCAAAATAATCAGGGTTGTATTTTATTTCATACTAAGTATTAGTGGAATCAAGGGGAGAGGGAAAAGCTGAGGTACATGGTGATAAGAAGATGCCACTTACCTGAATGTTAATGTTGGCCCCATGTTTCAGGAGGAGTGCAGCAATTGCAGAAATATTTTGATGAGCAGCGAAATGGAGTGGTGTACTTCCACCCGAACTCACGGCACTGGCATAGGCTCCTTGCTTCAACAAATACTCCACCATCTGCGGCTTTTTCCTACATATAACGATGTTCAGGTACGATATTTACATCTTTAACTTCTTCTTGGTAAACAAAGTCATGTTGAATTGCAAACGAAATACAGAAATACATCACAATGGTCTTTCTCATACATACAAATTATCCTAATGCTAGGTTCATAATTACAAGCAAGAATATTGAAGATGAAGATAAAAGAGATTTTGATTATCAAATAACACTGGAGCAATAACACTGGAGATGAAGACATTAATTATTGTAATGATAATTTACCTGATAATGATGATGGTGATGAAGATTCTGGTGCTGGTGAATGTAATTATCGTGGTTCCGGTGGAGGATTGGTGATAGGAATGGTATTGGTATTCGTTGTGGTGGACGGTTGGTGTTGGTGATGGTTGCGAAGCCAAAACTACCGATTTGTAACCTTTAAAATGCCATGCGTACACAAAAACTACCTTTACGTAACCGTAGGTAATGGTCGTGGTCGAGGGTTAATGGTGGTATAATGGTAGTGGTTGTGGTGGCAGGTTGGTGGTGGTAATAGAAGTGGTTATGGGGGAAGATTGTTGTGGTAATGGAGTTGTGGTGGAGGGTTGGCGCTGGTAATGACTGTGGTGGAGGGTTGCTGGTAGTGGTTGTCGTTGAGGGTTGGTGTTGGTAGTGGTTGTGGAGGTTGATTATGGTAATAGAAGTGATTGTGGTCGAGGGTTCGTGGTTGTACTGGCAATGTTTGTGGTGGTTGATTGTGGTAAGATTGTGGTAGGGTTGGTGGTAAGAATGGTAGTAGTCTTGATGGAGGGTTGGTGTTGGTAATGGTGATAATAATGATGAAGATGATGATGATGATGATTATGCTCATGATTATGCTGATGATTATGATGATATTGGATGATGATAATGATGACAATGATAATGAATATGATGACGATGATGTTGAAATATGATACATGATGACGATTATGATGACAATGATAATACAGTAGAAAGTGTTGATAATAATGGTGGTGATGATGATAGTGGTGATGCCAATTATGATCATGATGATAATGATGAGGCTGATGATGACAGTGATAATGATCAGCATGATAACGTTGGAGGTTGGTCATGGTTATACAGAAGGCATCCATGGTTATAATTACCCAAGGACAGCTAAGTGCAGAGGCGTGAGATCATTGTCATCAGAAGCATCTAAGAAGGTTCCCTTGCTGATGAGGTACTTGGCAACATCCATGTGTCCTCCGATGCTTGCTGCGTGGAGAGCGGTCTTGCTTCCAATTGATATATTGACCTGAAAATGGAGACAATTATGGAGAACATATTTATGAATGTATGATAGGTAATTTGAATATTTTAAACATATGGAAACTGACTGGAATATTGTAATATAAATGAAAATGAGCAAAAAAATAGGGCTAAAAAGGGTATTTTAAATAACAAAAATGTTTACCTCATCACGCATGTGTATTTGTATTGTAACCCTAATATTTATTACTATAATAATGCACAATTTTGTCTGTAGTTTGAAGTTTGTACGTGCATCCGTTTAAAATTAATATGCTATTTGTTTCCAAATGTAAAAGTCTTTTACCTAAATGATTTTATATCCTTCACGTTTTTACCTGACAGGCATAAGAATGGTCCTCGCTACTGTAATGTCCGAAAATGATATGTTTTGATGGTTTAGTCTGGAAGTAACACAATTCTGCCCGAAATTACGTTATATTGCCCTAAAATGACATGACTTTGCCCGCAAGAGTTTGTCCAAATTTAACACTATTTTGCCTAAATGATATGACATGGTTTCAGTTCCCGAGTCGAAATTCCCATAGAAACCCATAGGATAATCATATGGATTTCCTATGGGTTTTCATGGGTTTCTATGGGACCCATATACATTTACCCAGGTTGGGTTTCTCTCCAAGCCATCCTGGACATCGGTAAGTTTGCCATCGAGAGCCGCCTGCATGAATTCGGTAACTTCCTCCTTTTTCAAGTTGACTGCTGATGGAGACTCGTTGCTCATTAACAATTGATCTGCCATACTTCTCAGCATCATCACTGTAATGGAAATAGTGGCAAATGTATCAATCACATGATAGCGTTACTAGCAATTTAAAAAAATGTATAATCATCATTATCATCCTCGTCAGTGATGATGATGATGCACCATCAGCACCATCATTACCGCAATAATCACTATTCACTATATCGCCACTATATCATCAAAACCATCACCATCACCACCACTGACATCATCACCATCATCACCATCACCACCAGCATCATCAACTATCCCCACCATCATCTTTACCACTAGTACCACCATATTACTTTCATCATCATTAACACTGCCATCACCATTATCATCATCCCCATTGCCATTATCACCACTATCATCATTACCATGTTTCATCATCACCATCACCATTGTCACCATTATCATCATAACCTGGTAACCACTGTTACCATCATAATCATCATTACCACTATCACCATCATCATCATCTTCATCATCACAATTGTCACCAATATCATCATTATCACCACTGTTATCCCCCACTGTGATCATCACCACTACCATCATCACTAATAGGTAGATTAGCCTACTCTTCTGTGCCTCTTTCCAGTCGGTATCTTTCCTCTCTCCATCTAGCTTGACGATGGTGAGGCAAGCTGGGTGCAGGGTCAGGGATTGACCGTTGATCATGACCTTCACATTGCCCTCCTTGCCAACCGTCAGGACCAAACCTTCCTGCCCCAGATACTGTAAGAGCAAGCAGGTAATTTAACATTACAGCCGGGGTAGTACAGTTTGGGTGAAGACTGAGCTAGACCTTGAATGGAACTTTACTAGTGTTGTTTTATAAATATGGGTCCCATATTTATGCCGATCGAAATATTTATAGATATTTCAGCCGTTTATGAACCGATCTAGAACAAATCAAGTTTATACTGTCATTAAAATTGTATGCTTTTACACTCAGTTTTTCATTATTTCGCAAAAACACAAATTATTGCATGCAGTGCTCTCTATACCAGAACTGAACCACCCCTTCAAAGGGATCTAGTAACGGTGTTGACTGCTGACATGTGCAAACACTGAAAAGGGTTTGTTAAAATGTGTAAGTATGTAATCAGATATGTCCATTTAGTAACATGTGAAAATTCGATGGTAAATAAATACCATAATTATATGACAGAGCTATATGCTTACACAGTGCACTTAGTTTGCACACAATTATAATCATACAGTAAATAATGTTAAATCTGAATACTGCAATCATTGTTAACGTAAGTCTAAATTTGACTAAAAAATGTATGATAAGCCATTTGTAGCCTTGGAACAAAATATATTCAAAAGCAAACATGCAAGGGCCGTCTAAATTGAAAATTTGGCCCCATGGCCTGGCAGCACCCCACCCCCCCCCCCCCCCCCAACACCCCATCTGTAGGGCAGTGCATAGTTACCCGTGACATGCTATCGTCCCAGCACCCATGGCCTGGCTGCACCCCCCCCCCCCCCCCCAACAACCCATTTGAATTGTTATATATTTTATTATTATATGCTTATGTATTTCTTTGTTTTAAGCCCCAAAAGTGGGGGGGGGGGGGGGGGGGGCTGCAGCCCCCCCCCCCCCCAGCCCCTGTGGTTCCGCGCCCCCTGTGACATGCTATCGTCCCAGTATCCATGGCCTGGCTGCACCCTCCCCCCCCCCCCCCCCCCCAACACCCCATCTGGAGGGCAGTGCGTAGTTACCTGTGACCTGTAGCGTACCCAGGATTTGTTCAAGGGGGGGGGGGTTATTTCGTCAGCGGGGGGGGGGGGGGGGGGGGGGGGCGGGGGTAGTCGTAGAAAAATGTTGAAGCCGAGACCAAGTACCTCAAAATCTTTGGAGGCCGAGACCAAAATGTTCGTGGCCGAGACCAGGACCCATTTGTTGAGAATAACCCTATGCCTGTGACATGCTATCGTCCCAGCCCCCATGGCCTTGCTGCACCCCCCCCCCCCCTCGACACCCCATCTGTAGGGCAGTGCATAGCTATCTGTGACATGCTATCGTCCCAGCCCCCATGGCCTGGCTGCACCCCCCCCCCCCCCCCCCAAACACCCCATCTGTAGGGCAGTGCATAGTTACCTGTGACATGCTATCGTCCCATCCCCCATGGCCTGGCTGGACTTTCCTCACCAACTCTTCATCTTCTGTGATGCGTACTGTGTCACCTATCCCACAACTCTCAACCTACAAAACAATCACAAAAGGAACTTATCATATTCCAAACCCAACAAAAAAACTTACTGATCTCCATTAAAAAAACTTTCATTTTAATTAAATACAGTCAAACCTTTGTTAGTGGCCAGCTGTCTATAGCAGCCAACCTGCCTATAGTTGTGCAAATAAACATGACCCCCTGCAGAGAAAAAAAACAATGGACTGAACCTGTCTATAGAGGTCAGCTGTCTACAGTTGCCACTTTCTTACTTATCTTTGGTTGTCGCTATACACATGTTTGACAGTAACCATGGTAACTAACATTTCAATTCTAAAATTTATATTTCAATGAAATAACTTACATTTCAATTTTAAAACTTATATTTCAATTAGATAACTTGAGTTTTATTAGATAACTTGAGTTTCAATCACAAAACTTGAATTACAAAAAATTAAAAAAATAGTAGGATGTGTTACCCTGGTAACTGCCTCCAAGTTGAAATTCCACTCTTTGCTTATTGCAGGGAAGCACAGCTTGATTTCTCCTCGGTACGCAATCGCAACAACAATTCCCACCTGACGTAGAGCCTGTTAAAAAATATAAGAAAGGTTTTCCAAGTTTCAAAATAACAAACTACCTAATAATTTCTTATTGACTGACTTCTGATATTAAGTTTATCATTGACTGACCTCCGACACTAAGATTGTCATTGACTAACCTCTGACATTTAGCATGCCTTTGACGGGCCTCTGACACTTACACATTGACCTCTGATATTAAGTTTGACATTGACCGACCTCTGACATTAAGTTTGCCATTGACTGACCTCTGATATTAAGTTTGTCATTAACTGACCTACAACATTAAGTTTGTCACTGACTGACCTCCGACATTAAGTTTGCCATTGACTGATCTCTGACATTAAGTTAGCCATTGACTGACCTCCGATATTAAGTTTGTCATTGACTGACCTCCAACATTAAGTTTGTCATTGACTGATCTCTGACATTAAGTTTGCCATTGACTGACCTCTCATATTAAGTTTGCCATTGACTGATCTCTGACATTAAGTTTGTCATTGACTGACCTCTCATATTAAGTTCGTCATTGACTGACCTCTAAAGGGACGGCTTGTCATTTAATGACCTCTGACATTGAAGGGTACCAACAACCACAATTGATATTCTTATAAATGAAATTTAATACTTTTATTAGTCCATTTCACCAACAAGTTCAGTAGAGTAAGTTTCCAGAAAAAATATAATCGTACAAATTATCATCATAGTATGTGATCATGGGTCTGCGGAAGAAGAATACCTATTTCCTGGGATGTACGCACCCCATGCAGTTCCGTGGTTCCGTGGTTCTCGTCCCCAAACGTATAAGCGTGTATGTAAATTGCGCACACGCGGACGTTTGGCGCGTACCGAACCATGAGGCCCTCTTGGTTCCGTAAGTGTTGGTTATTAATTGTAATATTTATGAGTTACACAACCCTTTTCAAAATGTTGTACATATTTAGTTTAATATCAAACAAAACATATACGCCTGTGTTATTATTTGCGTGGTGGTCTCCCTGAGTCTATTTTATATCACTGTGGTCACTTGATTCAGCTGTAAGGTTGTCATTGACTGACCTCTGACATTTTCGGAACCCAGTCTCCATGGTCCTTCTGCAGCTCTTTCACACTGTCTTCAGACTCGAGAACAGAAGCAAGATCTCCAACCCTCAGGAACTTTCTCTCTCCTACATCAAATCAATAAGGAAGATTAAACATATTTGTCAAACAATACGATATATAATGGAGTATAATGAAGATAAACCATTATTTACTTCCTCTCTCTTACATCAAATCAATGAGGAAGATTAAAATTATTTTGTTAAGAATAGATATTTAATGGAGATCAAAATGAGCTATAAGTCAAAAACCAGAAAATGGATAAGCGATATAACATTCACTGTTATATCTTGAACTTTGAAACCATGTCCTCAACATATAATCAATTCATTAGCTCCCCAATATACGTGTAAATATCACGTTTGATGATAATCTGTCCACCGATTCTTGATATATTGCGATTACAAACTAGTTTTGCATATGATGAGTCCTGGGACCTTTACATATGACCTAACGACTCGATAATCTAATCGGATCATTTTCACCCCAATATGTACACCCATATACCAGGTAAAAAATGTATCCGACTGCATGATATTAAGATATTAATAATAATAACATATAGCATTTATAGAGCGCCATATATCTAGGTGCCCTATTCAGAGGCGCATTATTACCCTTGGTCATCAGGTACAGTTCAAACCCACACAATTGTATTGTGCACCATCTCAACTCCCTGGGTAGAGAGCAGCAATGTGGATTCATTGTCTTGCTGAAGGACAAACAGGACTGGGCAGGGTTCGAACTCGGGATATCGAAATCAGAAAACGAAAACAGAACGGAAGGTTGTATACGTACGAACAAACACTCTTAAAATGAATATTGTATATCAATATTCTATCACATTGCTGACGTACCTATCACAGGCATGTGGTCCTTGTAGTAGGTGCCATACACCGCTGGCTCTTCACACGTCACGTCAATGTCTCCCGCCTCACCCCTCATATGGGTGGTGATGGTATTACCCCCATCCCATTTCACTTTGACGCCCTCCTTCTCGCCTTCCTCCACCGTCTCTGTCACTTTCCCCGTCTTATCCCCTGTTCGAATGGCATCAAGAATGAAGGAATGATGGTGTGGGGAAGGGGGGGGGGGGCGGGCGGTGGCGGGGGCAGACAAAAATATTATAGGCCTCCTAAACCACAATCAATTACGAAATAATGTTCAGACATAATATATTCATAAGGATAATTTAATTCGTTAATAATATCGCTAATGATATTCGTTTGTCTCGCAATGTATGGTCAACAAGGAATCTAAAGATCACGACGTTTCGTGCCCCGCTGTAGCACTTCGTCAGACGATACAAATATGCTATAAGCAAGGGTATTCTTTAGATTCCTTGTTGACCATACATTGCGAGACAAACGAATATCATTAGTGATATTATTAACGATACTATTTCCGCAATGAGTAGCATATTTAGTATTATTGATAATTTCATTATTTGTAACAAATATGATCATCTCGGGTATGAATGCATGGAACGGTAACCCATGTATACAGGACAGATCCGGTGCAGATACCTGGGCATACGTCTTCTACTCTAAATGTAAGTCGTAATAGAGACAGGTATGCATGCAAGTAACCCATCTATTCAGGGGTCAATGACAAATACATGCACCTACAAAAAAAAAAAAACATTTTTAGTTTTTGACGGCTCTATTTTGTATTGCTCCAAAACGCGGTAAGATGACGCGCCGCTGCTTGGTGACTTTTTTCTTTTGGGTCTTGCGCATATTTCCAAACAAAAATTTGGAAAATCGGACCTACCGTTACGAACTCACGTGACCTTTTGGCTATGCATGTCAGCCCGTAAATCGCTAAATTTCGTGATTTGTGTACGAAACATATGGACTTATCAGTTGGTTATTTTGGTCTTGTTTACATTTTATATGTTTGTTATGGGGTTCAAAATAGTTGAATTATAGTTAGAATAAAATAAACAACAAAAACAATACAATACATAAGTTTTAAAAAACAAACAAATGAATAAGAAATTATTTTTAAAAAACAATAGAAAACATAAAGAAAAACCTGGCACTTCGGTAAAAATATGAATGTTATGACCTTATTTGCATAAATTACCATAATAAGCAAATGAATGAATGTTTCAAAAAATTTAAATTACCATTGTATTCTATATACTTCACCTATAATGCATACAAATGTTCACGGCGATCGGCCGCTCCGCGGCCGAGATCTTCCCCGGCCGTAGGACGACCTCAAATAGCCCGGCCTTTTTAGGGTTAAAACACGTTTGACTAAGTAATGCAAGCTTTACCTTTTGATACTTTAGCTTCAGCAAAAAGTCCCTTCGCCTCCAACTTCAATGCAGAGCTACTCTCCCTTGTGGGGACCTTCAAACTAAGACATAGATCGATAGATATATAAATATATAGATATACAGTAAATAGATAGATAGATAGATAGATAGATAGATAGATATATAGCTTAAATTACCATTGTATTGTATTCTATATACTTCACCTATAATGCATACAAAATTTCACGGCGATTGATAGATAGATAGATTAATAGATATATAAATAGATGTGTAGATATATAGACATAAATATATAAACTTAAAGATAACATTGCTTATTAAGCTACGCCTACTATTATTCTTCCTTCTCAATCATTTATGATTATTCTTTGCAATTATTTAAATATTGGAAGAAACCAAAGCTGTATGTATTAGTTCACTTTTAAAGATATGTAGCTAAGTGTAGTTTAGTTAAACAGATTTTACTCACGACTTAATAATACCGGCCATAGAATTTACACCCATAGGTAAAATACAAGCATGATAAGGAATTTCGAAACGAACATACAAAAGCCCCAAAACGGGATTTCCCCTGACTCTCACCTTTATATAATAGAAAATAATAATAACATTATACACGCTTCCTCTTTTATTAACTTAGGACAATGTTCTACAGACTAGTTTAACACAATGCAGATTAGATTTAAATGCAAATAATATTTATTTATTTATTTATTTATTTATTTATTCAAATATATTTATACAGGATAGCCTGATCAGCAAGGATACTGTTTTTCGTCAGGGTCCTGATATAACATCATACAATATAAATAATACAATAATACATTAATATGATAGACATAATAAATAATAAAATATGTACAAATAGCATATGACCAGCAGATTCAAGATATACTTATTAAGAATTTTGGACAAAATTATTTTAAAAAACGAACTTCGATTTATTTCAAATCATAAAAACACAATTAAGTTTCTATATACATACACAATATAAATATACTAACTTTTCACAAAAGAAAAGAAAACAAATATTGGGTACTCCAGCAAGCACGTGATTTTCAGTCGAGCAGATTGTCAACACAGAACACCTCACAGTCATTACTACAGCAGGCACACGCACAGCCACACATCACAATGGGAGAAGCATACACATTCACTCATCCGTATCACACAATGGAAACATCACCACGAACAAAACCAGATACATTCATCCACTCGTTCTGCTTTGTCCGACAAATTACGTATCTGTTGGAGTATTTACTGAACAACTTATTTAAAACAAATATAATTAAAAAACAGAAATCTATCTTTCCGCTGGTCATATATACATCAGCAGATCAGTGAAAATACAGCTGTTTGTATAAACGTTTAAAAGAGGGAAGAGACCTCGAACATTGTATATGTATATGCCACCACGTAAAAAAAGACCATATTTGTTTTTGCTTCTTGACTCTAATTGACTCCAAAATCCAATAATGATGTTATTCTTCTTTAAATCCGTGAGATTGAGTAGCCTGAGATACGTTCAGACCATTTGTTGTAATTTATCAAGTCCATGCAGTACATTTTACCCGTAGACTAATTAATACCAACAGTTTCTTAGATCATAGGGTCCATGGTTAGATTGTATTCATGGACTAAAACTCATCATAGGGTTATATTGTTATAGGATCATAGGGTTTGTCTAAATATACCCTCTTCATGATACGATCATGATATACGATCATGATATACGATCACGATTTTACCAAATAAAACATTCTTTTGCCTCAATATGACAAGTTTACCCGAATATGATATGAGTTTGCCCAAATATGGCATGTTTTTGCCCGAATGGGACATGCTTTTGCTTTGTGCTTTTGAGTGTGGCCATTTTCAAAACTCCAGTGGAGCTGCAGACGGCCTCCCTGCCTCCTACGCCCATGGGCGTAGATACTTGCGTAATACCTATTCATCGTGGGGGGGGGGGGGTGAATGAATAGACCATCCCCCTGATGAATAGGTATCAATGACAACTCTACGCCCATGCCTACGCCTATATAGTATGTACTGTACCCCATCACCAGACTTACGATGAACCTGCAAAGCTGACATATCTGACGAACTGGTGATCGAGATCGTGGGTGTCTGCGTTGTAGCACGGGCTACACAGATCATACCCCGTACAGGTCGTGCAGTACCAGCGAAAATAAGTGGGCTTCTTCCCACAACCATTGCAAATCGCTAAGATGTGAGTCCCACCTGATAAAAAACGACCAAACAATTTGTAATGTATTTAATTTGTATTATGTTTGAATTTATAAATTGTTTTTATTTATTTATTTATTTATTTATTTACTTACCTATTTATTTTGTTATTTTCATTTATTTATTTGTATTTATTCATTTATGTGTATATTTAATTCAAAATTTTTTTTTTTTTTTTTGGGGGGGGGGGGGGGCTAATATATATGATTGCACTTGATTTCAAAAAGCACAATTTAATTACGCACATCTGTGGGTTCGTTTGCTTGATTGCTCTTTTGAATCACAAATTCATTGAGAATCACACAAAAGGATGGCTCACGGTCTCCGTTGCAGAAATAGATACAATCGATTGTAAGTTACAATTAAAGGGGTAGTTCAGTTTTGGTATAGAGGGCGCTGCACGAAATGATTTGTTTTGAGATGATGAAAAACTGAGTGAACAGTTTAAAACAGCATACAAGTTTAATGATGGAATAAACTTTATTTGATCAAAATCGGTTCAGTAAGCGCTTTACAAAGATAATATTGCCCCCGGTCATAGGATACAATGCAAACCAGCACACATTGTGTGCACCATCTCCACTCCCTGGGGAGCATTCCTTCCAAGCGGCTCATGGGCATTGAGAAGATCCTTCACATATAGGCTTTCACCTCCTACCGGGTCCCCATTTATACACCTGGGTAGAGAGCAGCAATTGTGGATAAACTGTCTTGCTGAAGGACAAAGGCAGTGGGCATGGTTCGAACTCGGGATCTCATGATCGGAAAGCGCGCGCTCTACCAATCTTGCCACACCACATTTGGTACCATATCCAATCGGAATAGATCTGGGACCCAGATTGATTCGATGATTTTTTTTTTTTTTTTTTTTATTAAAAAAAATGCTTAAACTTAAAAAAGAGGTTTTTAAATATTGTAGTTTTGATGATCTCTCACTGTCAAGTCTGCCTAAGTCTCGGCACGATTTTCTTTTTTGGCCTACTGTATTTTGCGGCCGCGTCGATGAATCCGCAGTATTCATTGTTTGCGATTCATACGGCTGACATGACTGTATGCTAAATGTAAATAACTTCATTTCGCGTTCTTTACGGAATTGTATGTGATTGACAAGATAAAATGATTACACGGGCAACTCCAGTGTGACGGACATTACAAATATGAAAAATATCTTGACTTTGCCACACCCCTACTGTAACTTTACTTTGATTACAAAGCAATGGCCAAGTTCATTTATACACTACAAGTTTGCTAACATTTGTCTCATCCAATGTTCAGTTATTTTACAAAATGTGTACCCTCACGGACATTACATATTTCGGCAAAATATGTAATGTCCGTGACGGCACACATTTTCTAGTATAACCGAACAATGAATGAAGGAAATGTTCTCAAACTTGTAGTGTACATTAAACTTGTTCATAGCTTTGTGATCAAAGTAAAATTTACATAATGGACGGGTTCATCTTTCAGGAGTGGTGTGGCAAAGTCAAGATATTTTTCATATTTGTAATGTCTGTGACGCTGGAGTTGCCCACATGATTTTAACTTTCAAATTAAATATGTTATTAATATTTACTCACCATCTTCCAGATCAATACCCCGCAGGTCAAACCTCCCATCCTGACCAGTCCTGTACTCCCCGGTCACTCCCGATATGTCCCACACCACGGACACCTTCTGGACCTTCCCGTTAGTCTTCGTCCTGATGTTGCTAGCTTGAGCAAAAGTGGCCCCATCCCCATCATTATCCGCATCATCGGTCAGTTTGATCACCGTGCCAACCCCTCCCTCTCCTCCATCCTCCTCCCCTGCCTCCCAGTCTGGCCCTCTCACCACCCGCTGACCGATGCAAGGGAGCATACTTCTTGTGGTTGTATCGTCTGTCTGGTTCTTCTGTCACGGCCGGCTCCAATCACCTGTATTGTTGAGGCATCAAAGGGTTGGTGTCTGGGTCATATAACTTGAATCTTTACAAATGAAGAGCTTAATTGAATAATTCCAAAAGGCGCTAAATCCATTTTGTCATCTTTCGAGAAAAACGTTTTTTTTCCCAACTGTGTACACATGCATATAGGAATAATAAAATGAAACGTGTTCCATATTTTTTTATTTTGATTGTGTAATTTGTCCTAAAATTTGGATTTCTAAATAGCAACCTAGCTTATTAATGTAATGATATTATTAACTCACTTGTTATGGGAAGTGAATTTAGCGCCATTTAGATCTAAACTCTTCAAATAATCATACCATAAATCAGTTGATCATGCTGACAAGGAACACATTAACATCACACGTGGCTTTGTGTCGTGTCTTTTATAGCCAAACATTATTTACACTCTATGGTTAATTACATTACTGAGTCTTTATAACAATAACAAACGAGAATAAACTTAAGCACATACAACAACACAAAATGAAGCGTATTTTTGTTTGTATTGTGTCTATTTTAGCCAAATAGACTATTCCATTCACAACTATAATGTAATTACTTCAATGAGTCTTTATGTATATATGATGTAGTAATAACGAATAATAAGAATAAACATAAGCACATAAAACAACACATAATACTAAAAGCATAGCTCCAGAACAGGGGCCGCGGAACCGGGGGGAGGGGGGCTGGGGGCTGCAGCCCCCCCCCCCCCCCTCCCCCCACCCCACTTGTAATAAAATTACAATTATTATAGCAATTAAAATGTGGTCAGCCCCCCCCCCCCCTACACTTTCAAAACCTTTCCGCGGCCCCTGCAGAAGACGTATTGGAATAGACGTGTACTTAAATCGTTTGCGCAATGACAAAATCATTAATTTTAATTAACGCTAGATCATGTGGTTGGACGAAATCTAATATGTCTTCGACGAAACCGTACATTAATGATGATAATAATATTTTCGATTTGTATAGCGCCTAATATGATTGATAATCATCTCTATGAAGCGCTTTAAAATGATATTATTACCCCGATCTTAGGATGCATATCTAGCACACAAAGAGCACGTTTTTTCACTCCCTGGGGAGCATTCCAGCCATGCAACCTTTTTAGGTGCACACAATGCTAAGGAACTTGGCTTTGTCCTTCTGGGTACCCAATATCTGGGTCGAGAGCAGCAAATGTGGATACATTTTCTCACGATTGGAAGGCACTCGCTCTACCCATCTTTCCACACCACGTCCACATTGATTGGGAACTAAACGAAAATTAGTGACTAACGACGACAATGAATGCGAAAAGACGGAGTTGAACATGCCAAGTGACATGTAAGGTTTCGGGACCAATTTAAAGTTGATCATTTATGAAATTGAATGACCAAAGTTTGAAAATGAATGGAAAAACCTATATATTATGACACGTGCATTAGAAAAGGAAACGGCATGCATAATTATTGTGACAATGTTTACAGTTAAAACAAAGGATGAAAAAGCAGATATAATGTATGCGAGTCTTACAAGAGGTAAGGATATATAATGTTCATTATATTTACTTGTTATCATCTAGTAATGAAACATAATATACGTTGTATGTTTTATTACAAAAAGTTTGAGGAATCACGTAAATAGATATATTATATCTATTTACGTGAGTACCGGTATGTGCAATTTAAAAAGAAAAGCATTCATTAAATTATGTTTATGTAGTTTTAGATTTAGATTGTAACTGAAAGGAGGGGGGTGTCATATGATTGTGATTACATGTTATCTTATGATGCGTGCGTATATGAATATCATATACACTGTTCATTAACTGTTTAAAATGGTAATTATTGACTATATAGTACAAACTTGAGTCATACATACCTGAAAACCAATCTGCCCATCCAGTTAGGTGCATAACTTGTAAACCACGGACGCCACAGCAAATGCACGGAACGTTCTGACTGAGTGATACTCAAGTTGAGCTTATCAGGGTATAATATCATTAATATGGTCCAGATTCAGATCCAGAAGTATGAATATACTGAGGCTAATCTAGCCAAGGACGTGTTTACTTTCTGATGTACGTGCAAAATTAAATTATGATTGCACACACTGCATCTAATCCGCACCGATGCGTTTTAACAACAGAGCTCTGCATGTTGATTTCGTTTCATCGAGATTGCCACATACTACAGTATTATGGGCTAATCGGGGAAAGTCCCATGTTTTCAAATGACGTCATCTCAATTGTGGTAAATCGAGCGATCCAGGGCATTCGAGAATTGTTGCTGATGTTGTTGATGGTGATTTTTATTGATGTTTGTGTGTCGGTCTCACTGGGTTGTGTTGTCGTTGTCAATTTTACTTGTTATCATTTGGTGCTGAAGAATATTAGTTTTATGCTTTATTACAAGATGATAAAAAGTTTGATGAAGATGTAGGCCTATATGCAATTGCAAAAGGAAAGTATTCTTAAAATTATAACCCCTCCAAAAACCTCCCCTATATGGCTCTGCCCCAGCTCTCGGTCGCTTCGCTCCCTCGGCACTCATTTGTGGCTGTAGGCTGTTGTTGCATATGGTTTATGTTGGACCTGTGTATGAAAATAAATATAATATGTGTGTGTGTTGGGGTGCATATTTATTAGTGTGTCAATTATTTGTTTTCTTCCTGAAAACTATATTGAAAATTTCTGGTCGATCAAGTCATATCATGTTTACAAAGATGCATTCAATCTTACTCCCGAATTTCCTATCAAGGTATGCACCAGATTGCATAATTTCAAGTTCAAAAATGCAAATGCTCCTTACCGTGGGAGGGGTCTCCCACACCCCCCCCCCCCCCCCCCCAAAAAAAAAAACACGCTTTCCCAGATTTCCTATCTAGGTATGCACCAGATTGCACAATTTCAAGTCCAAAAATTGAAAAGCTCCTTACCATGGGAGGGGGACACCCCCCCCCCCCCACACCCTCCCCCAAAATCAAAACACGCTTTCCCAGATTTCCTATCTAGGTATGCACCAGATTGCACAATTTCAAGTAAAAAATGCAAAAGCTCCCTACCGTGGGAGGGGGGACACACCCTCCCCCAAATCACAACACGCTTTCCCAGATTTCCTATCTAGGTATGCACCAGATTGCACAATTTCAAGTCCAAAAATGCAAAAGCTCCCTACCGTGGGAGGGGGGGGGGGGACACTCCCCTCCCACACCCTCCCCCCAAAATCATACCACGCTTTCCCAGATACAGTCAATCTTAAAATTAATCCCCCAGGTGTAAGAACCTGTCTACGCCACTGTATAAACTTGTATATCGTGTTATATCAGGGCAACACAATTATATAAGAACACAACCCAGTAAAATAACATTGTTGCAATTACCACATAGTTGTGTTTACATTAGTTCTGTATAACAAGTCTAATTCGCTGTACTGTCATTGCCAATGTTTTGCAATTACAGTTGTTGTTTTGGGGTCTCGAACGTTCATCCAAATTGAACCTGTATACTCCATTAATAAGAGATAATTTTGATGTATAAAGTAAATGTATAGGTTTTCCCGCTCAATTTCGCGATTGTGTCAATCCAATTGATAATAGGGGCAAACGAATTCGCGCGATTTGCGATCGCGGTTTCAGAGCAGCATTCGAATTCGTATATAGTCGTTCAAAATCACGTAGGAGCAAGTGAATTTGCACAAAGAGCATACCTTTTCATCAATGGTCATTCGAATTCGCGAAAGGACAGTTGACAGTTGGCTGCACATTCACGAATTCGAACGCCCATACATGAACTTCTTTGTCTATTCACGAAAGCTTATGCGTATGCATGAATTCGCTTGCACTTATTCGGAATTTGGAAGACCGATACCAACGATTACGCGGTAATGCGTGAATTTGAATGACGAAGTGTCAAATTGAGCGGGAAAACCTATATTAAATTATATAAAGGAGAGCAATTTGCCCTCTGTATAATGTTCTCGCCTCCCCCCCCCCCCTCCCCCCCCCCCCCCCCACACTCCTTCGGGGGGAGGGGGCCGACCTGCTCCATGGGGGCGAGAAAATATAAAAGCACAATAAAATAAATTTGAGGGGTAGAAGCTGCTTTTGTGTTTTGTATGATTTATTGTTTGGGTTCTAGTAACATTGTCCAAATCCACAAATCTTACCTGGAACTATATCAACCATATGCATCACTTTCTGCACATGACAACAAAGTCACTAGATCCATATTATAATATTTTGTATTTTATGATTCAAACTTTTGGACATAGAATTATTGAGAAAAAATATGTAGGCTATGTTTATATATCGATACTGCACGTTTCAAGAAGAGTGCACAGGCGCAAAATGTAATGAGTACTGTTTGGGTTTTCCCACCGCTTCCCAAAATCACTGAATGGCATAACGATTGCTTGTATATATTGTGTAGGGTATGAAAGACGGTGGTTTAGTAGTTCCAAGTAAGTTTTGAGGATTTGGACAATGTTACAATATATAAGTTTCCATTTGTATAATTATACATTGATTAATTGTCAGCGATGTCAACAACAAAAACACCGGTATAGAATATGCGCACAACAAATACGTTATTTGTTTGTCACGTATTACTTTACTTGATTTAATTTAGTCCAAATAAAGCTATATAGCGAAACGTAAAGTGTCTTTAAAAAAACATGATATGAAAATAACAACCTTTTATATTAGTATTGTTTCCCTACAGCGAGACTCGTCATTAATATTCAGGGCGTCATTCCTGGGGGGGGGGGGGGGGGGGGGCAGTTGCCACCAATGAAAATATTGTTTCATATAACCGTCCTCCCCCGGACCAACAATTTAAAGAACATCTAGTCTAGTTCCTTTTTTACCTTTAAAACCACATCTTGAGAGTGCTACAATTCCCTTATCCGAAAGCTTCCGGGGGCTCCGCCGCATGGACCCCCGGAAGGGCACTATGGATGTCCCGGTATTCAATCTGTTCAAGCAAAGGCCCTACAATAAACGTAACTTTGATTCATATTGAAATTTGTATCCCTAAAAAGTGCCAATATCAACAATTTGTGGGGCTATGCCCTTTAACAAAAACTGTGAATATAATTATTCACTATTTTATGCCATTTTATCACACAAAATATAGTTTTCAATATCTAAAATCCAAAAGCTCCGGGGGCTCCGCCCCCTGAACGGGCCCATTAAGGCCCCCGATGTGGCAGTTCCTTGACTCAGCAAGACGCTTCGACAGTTCTATACTGCTAATATCCAAAAGCTTCTGGGAGCTCCGCCCCTTGACCCCCTGTTGGGGTGTCATTCAGTTAAAAACTATTTTCTGCCCTGCCCCCCCCCCCCCCCCCCCATCGCAAAAAAATATTTAAAAAACGGATCGACACCTCTGTCAATATTTCATGGGACAAGTCAATATTTAGTCAACATTTCAGGATACATACACTACTATCTGATGATTTAAATTATAGTATTGCCGCTAATTTATTTGACATGAAGTTATGAATAAGAATAGACAAACGAATATATCGCCATGTACCTAATATGTTTGCACTTGACCACGCGGTTATGCCAAGGTACCAAGTATACCTCAAACACTTGGTCCACCATTATGCAGGATCACAAAGGCAATGGGTTAATCAATAAGAAATAATGTATTAAATCTAACCATGGGTATACGAGCCCCCCTCCCCCCCCCCCCCCCCCCCGATCGAGTTTCCCAATGTAATATTCCTTTATACCACATACAATAAACAAATAAAGAGTAGATTTTAGATTTTATCCAAAGCCTCTAACTGAACTTATCTCTTGTGACTCAACATTGCTCAATTTCAGTGGGCTTCCCGTCGACCCCCCCCCCCCTCCCCCCCCCCTCCCCCCCCCCCCCCCCCAACACAAGAAAATAATATACACCAGTGGATCTAACTGCCCATCAACATGGCGGTAGTAGCCATCATCACAATAAGCATCGTGAGCTTGGAACCAATGGTTGTCGCTCCTCCTCCAACATCGCCGCTGTCATAGTCGGCTACGGCGTCGATCTTCATGTAAACGTTGTCCTCATCATCGGGGCATTCGGGGCTGACATTGACTTTCATGTCGTGGTCGCGGTACGGTACGATCTCGCCTTCGCGATACTTGGCGACGACCGACGAGCAGCGGAAGACACCCGGCATTCCCTCGTAAACTGTTCACAATAAATTCAGGAAACCTAGTTATCAATTGTTCTTATAATCATAACAACAATAAAAACAAACACAACAGCAACAAAAATCACGTATTTAATTAAATGGTCATAATAATACATGTAATTCTCGTCTCTGAATATGATGCTGAGTTTCCCAAATTTCCATCAAGAATAAGTATCCGTCATTAGTATTACTTTGATTATTATTATGTAATATTATCATCATTGTCATTGTTAGCATTATAGAAGTAGTATAGTAGTGTATCATCGTTATCACCATTTCAGTCATTTGTATATTGTGTTATTAACCCCTGCACGTGATCATCAATTTCTTAAACAAGTCAACATGATCATTTTCATGAATTCATTGGGCCTATAGTCAATTTTACAAATTTTTTTCACGGCTCACCGTTTCCAGCCACGAAGTACTGGCCCCCGACCTCCAGATCATCGATCCTGTCACACCGGGGTTCCACGGGGGTCACGAGCGTCACGTTCCGCGACCTCGGCTTGACGTGGTCGACCAGGGTGCGTGACAGTCTGAACACGTCTTCGACGTACACGACGTAGCGGACGATAGTGGTGTTCGCCATCTTTAGCTCTGAGGTGGAAACCTTTTCGCTCGGTAGTTCAACTGTGGCGCGTTGCATCCTCAGCACGGTGAATTTTATTGCTGTGGAATAGAGGTAATATACTTTGTAACCAAACTAGCCCTAATAATAAGAAAGGATACTGATTTCCACGTAGAAAGATGAAGGAAGTGGTGGTCGAGTCTAATTTACTAAGAGTTCGTCATTTGCTAGTCAGACCAATTTGATAAGTTTTTACTTTTGGCAGTTTGTGTGCGGATTGCCCGGTTGACTAGAACCTAATTTATGATGAGATGATTTATTAGTTGAGTACTACTTTTACGGAAGTAAAAATCATATAACATTAATCATTTATTTTTAATATAGGTTTTCCCGCTCAATTTCGTTATTGTGCCAGTCAAAATGATAATAGGAGCAAACGAATTCGCGCGATTTGCGATCGCCGTGTCAAAGCAGCATTCGAATTCGTAAATAGTCGTTCAAAATCACGTAGGAGCAAGTGAATTTGCACAAAGAGCATACCTTTTCATCAATGGTCATTCAAAATCGCACGTAGTTCACGCTGGTGCGTACTGCATATTCGCGAATTCGAGTGCCCATCTATTGTGTCTTTTCACGAAAGCGTATGCGTATGCAGGAATTCGTTTGCACCTTTTCGGAATTTGAAAGACCGATACCAACGATTACGCGGCAATGCGTGAATTTGAATGACCCTAAATGAATTCGATTGATAAAAGTGTAAAATTGAGCGGGAAAACATATAATAGAAAAAGGATTCTGATTTCCACGCAATATAGAGAGATCAAGGAAGTGGTGGTCGAGTCTACTAAGAGTTCGTTCGTCATTTGCTAGTCAGATACAAACCAATTTGATAAGTTTGTACTTCTGGCAGTTTGTGTGCAGGATCTTACCCAGTTGACTAGAAATTAATTTATGATCAGATAATTTATTAGTTGAGTACTACTTTTACGAACGTAAAAAGCTAGTTTTCAAATAAAATTAATCATTTATTTTTCAATATTTAAATTACTGATCTTACCAAAATCAGCCTGGCATATTTTGGACTCATCCGCCATAGCCATGCACATGCAAGCAGCTGAGCTCTGGGCGAGTGCGGCCAATATCAGAACAGCTAGTCCTATCCGGCCGGCCATTTCTATATTAAAACAAATACAAAACAAAGACATGAAAGCGAAAAACAAACAAGAGAAAGATGGTGACACTGGTTTTTCTTCGATAAGCTTCTGAGGGAGGCGAGTTAGCTCAGTCGGGAGAGCGTGCGGCTCCGACGCGAGAGGTACACGGTTCGATCCCTACCATCGGATATCGGACAATGCGTTTTTCCATCACGCATACAAATACGAGCTAACTCCCGTTGTGTGTTATCGCCCTCCCCGGCCGTGCTTCCTACGCAGGAAGAGGATTCGCGGAAAAAACACTCCGTCCCTCGGATAGGACGATAAATGGAGGTCCCGTGTATGAGACAGTCACACCTCATGTACGCTAAGAACCTAGTCAACTTCTCGAAAAGAGTAGGGTGTTAACCCGGTTGACTAGTACCCTGCAAATCACAACCAAAAAGAGTTGAAGTTTATAATAGATGTACAAGTTGCAAATGAAGAGAAGACCGGAAAGTCTACAGGAGAAATCCTTCTATTTCCGTATATATGATGATGATGATGATGATGATGATGCTATTATATATAATAGTTTGTCTGATTGTATGGTATCTGATGATTATGTGGATCTGTGATGTTTTGTTATCATTATGGATGCTTAATTTATCTCATTGCAAAACCTTGATATTATGAAACACCTAACTTATTTCCATTAAGTTGGACGAATCATTTTTAAATCCTGTACATGTACTACAAAATGTAATTTAGAAGTTTAGGTGAAAGACCAATTATCAATATAAATGTCAGTCTTGATAAAATAAAAAAAATACATAATTATTATTGTATATAATTTAATTTGAACAAATCTAATAAATTAGGTGGAGGATGAATTTCTAGTTAAACAGGTTGTTTCGCCTATAGTGAGCTAGGCTCTTCTTTTGAGCTCTATGCCCTATACAATAATAAAACAGAACAGTATTCTTAATACTTACTGTCACTGGAATGGATGTTGATGTTTTTCGAGAACTCGGACCTGTTCCCTTTCACAGACACAGACACAATATCAGACAACAATAATATCAAAATATGTACACAATGCACGAAGAACAGTTGCGTCGCAGAATAAAACACTTAACTTGGTTGATTAGCTTTCTGTAAGGGATATTACAAAGAAGAATGGGTTATAAATGTATAAACAGGCTTTCAAGTTCCCAACCTTATATGTATGCGACCAGCGGCGTAACTACGGGGAGGGGGAGGGGGCAAGGGGAAGGCACATACCCCCCCCCCCCCCCCTGCCGCCAATTATTTGACAAACACAACATACAAACATGAGGGATAAATCAAAATAATGACCAAATGTCCAAATGTCAACATTAAAAAAAAAAATTAAAATATAAGGTGTGCCCCCCCCCCCCCCTCCCCCTCCTCAATTAGTCGGACCACACCAGTATACGCCACTGATTGCGACTCAAAACATTGCCATCCTTGTTATTATTAATAATTTACAGACAATAGTGATTACTTATTTACAGTGCTATACAGTCATCGACCAAAGTTCGTTATTACCTTCTAGAATTCACATGAAACCCATTAACTAAATGAAACCCATATTAAGAAAACGACTAACTAAATAATTATAGATATAGCCTTGATATCTAATGATACAAATATTTGTTTCTCTTTTATTATACCATTTACAGTCACCGTCATTGGCCAAAGTTCATTATGTATTGGTGACTTCACATGAAACATATTTAACTTCTACTAACTAAATATAGTAGGTCTTGATATCTGATGAACCGACGATTCGTTTCTCTACTTTTCGAAATCCATTCTTCCTTCAGCCTTTTTTCGCATTTTTCGTTCTCTTCTGTTTGTTGCAAATTGTTTTCCATTTTCATATAATTGTATCCCCCGAACCACTTCGGGGGATACTATGGATTTGGCCTCGTCGCGCCGCCGCCGCCGCCGCCGCCGCGTCCGCCGCGTCCGCCGCAGAGATTTTCTTGTGAACGCTCTACAGGTCCGAGTTCTTGTCCGATCATTTTCTAATTTGGTATGAAGGTGTATTAAGGAAAGAGGATGAAGCCTATTGATTTTGGTGTGGGGCGGAGTCCTGGTTGCCATGGTAACCATGATATAAAGAAATAGTTAAGATTACCTTGTGAACGCTCTACAGGTCCGAGTTCTTGTCCGATCATTTTCTAATTTGGTATGAAGGTGTATTAAGGAAAGAGGATGAAGCCTATTGATTTTGGTGTGGGGCGGAGTCCTGGTTGCCATGGTAACCATGATATAAAGAAATAGTTAAGATTACCTTGTGAACGCTCTACAGGTCCGAGTTCTTGTCCGATCATTTTCTAATTTGGTATGAAGGTGTATTAAGGAAAGAGGATGAAGCCTATTGATTTTGGTGTGGGGCGGAGCCCTGGTTGCCATGGTAACCATGATATAAAGAAATAGTTAAGATTACCTTGTGAACGCTCTACAGGTCCGAGTTCTTGTCCGATCATTTTCTAATTTGGTATGAAGGTGTATTAAGGAAAGAGGATGAAGCCTATTGATTTTGGTGTGGGGCGGAGTCCTGGTTGCCATGGTAACCATGATATAAAGAAATAGTTAAGATTACCTTGTGAACGCTCTACAGGTCCGAGTTCTTGTCCGATCATTTTCTAATTTGGTATGAAGGTGTATTAAGGAAAGAGGATGAAGCCTATTGATTTTGGTGTGGGGCGGAGCCCTGGTTGCCATGGTAACCATGATATAAAGAAATAGTTAAGATTACCTTGTGAACGCTCTACAGGTCCGAGTTCTTGTCCGATCATTTTCTAATTTGGTATGAAGGTGTATTAAGGAAAGAGGATGAAGCCTATTGATTTTGGTGTGGGGCGCGGTCCTGGTTGCCATGGTAACCATGATATAAATAAATAGTTAATATTACCTTGTGAACGCTCTACAGGTCCGAGTTCTTGTCTGATCATTTTCTAATTTGGTATGAAGGTGTCTTAAGGAAAGAGGATGAAGCCTTTAGATTTTGGTGTGGGGCGGAGTCCTGGTTGCCATGGTAACCATGATAAAAAGAAATAGTTAAGATTACCTTGTGAACGCTCTACAGGTCCGAGTTCTTGTCCGATCATTTTCTAATTTGGTATGAAGGTGTCTTAAGGAAAGAGGATGAAGCCTATTGATTTTGGTGTGGGGCGGAGTCCTGGTTGCCATGGTAACCATGATATAAGAAATAGTTAAGATTACCTTGTGAACGCTCTACAGGTCCGAGTTCTTGTCCGATCATTTTCTAATTTGGTATGAAGGTGTATTAAGGAAAGAGGATGAAGCCTTTTGATTTTGGTGTGGGGCGGAGTCCTGGTTGCCATGGTAACCATGATATAAAGAAATAGTTAAGATTACCTTGTGAACGCTCTATAGATCCGAGTTCTTGTCTGATCATTTTCTAATTTGGTATGAAGGTGTATTAAGGAAAGAGGATGAAGCCTATTGATTTTGGTGTGGGGCGGAGTCCTGGTTGCCATGGTAACCATGATAACCATGATATAAAGAAATAGTTAAGATTACCATGTGAACGCTCTACAGGTCCGAGTTCTTGTCCGATCATTTTCTTATTTGGTATGAAGGTGTATTAAGGAAAGAGGATGAAGCCTATTGATTTTGGTGTGGGGCGGATTCATGGTTGCCATGGTAACCATGATATAAAGAAATAGTTAAGATTACCTTGTGACCGCTCTACAGGTCCGAGTTCTTGTCCGATTATTTTCTTATTTGGTATGAAGTAGGCTTGGGCGGTTCTGCCCCAGCTTGGAGTCGATTCTGATTCCATACCCATGTCTCGGTTCCGAGAAGAATCGGTTCTGAGATCGTATAGCGTACATGTACACATAACTCGGAGGACAAACAGCGCGCGAGGCCTTGCCCAAAGGCTACTGCCAGCCTAGTAGAACAACGTACACCACCAAACTTGTTCAGTTCACAATATTACAACCCACAAAAGTGCAATGCAATTGGTTCGGGGGATACATGTGCTCGGCTGCGCGACCCGCCGAGCGCGCAATTTCTAGTTATGTTGATGGCATGATTATATTTTTGATTTAAAGGGATTTAGTAACTTTGTTGACTGTTGATATATTATGTGCAAAAGGTGATGAATGGTCGATACAATGTTTATTGTTGTGATTTGATATGTCCACTGATTGATGTGTGAAAATGTTACATTCATATGGCCAAGTAATGCAAAGTGATATATATTCACTAACTCATTGCACTGACTTTGTACATGGTTATGAATATCTAGTGGATAGTTAAAAATCCGAACGCTTCAATCGTAAATATCGAAATTCGAAATTCGAAAGACCCAAACCCGTCCCATGCATGCTGCTATATAATACGAATACAACAAGGTATTAGAGTTCTAAGTAAATTTTGAGGATTTGGACAATGTTATATTATAGACCCCTAAATAAGATGAGGGCGCTGTACATTAAAAGCATTGCTTTTCAACAGCGCTCTCTACGATATTTCAAACAATTTGTGTTGATGATGAGTGTTTCGCTTTTGTTTTATCATATTTTTGTTATATTTTATCATGTTCCTTCCATTGTAAATGTTATTCTTTGTTGGAAATGAAAAATAAAAACATAAAATGAACACAAAAGAGGCTCACAAAAATACAATGAAACATATTCTGTAATGTGCATGTCCTTCAATTATACTAGATATCAGATTTCGGATCAAATTAACAATCAAACAAATCAGTATTATACCAAATTAATATACATGTATATATATATACTTGAATTGTGTAGCTGTAGGTGACCATTGAAGCTGTTGAATCATCATCGTCTTCAACAACATTTAGCAACACAATTATTACTAATTGTGGTATTTACATAATTATTATGATGGGGTGGGAACATGGTAATGTGAGTCAATTAACAATATTAATCCGTGGCCCTCGTCACTGTTTCACCACCATGCACCGCCACCACAATCACCAATACCACCACCACCACCACCACCACCACCACCACCACCACCACCACCACCACCACCACCACCACATCATTGGAGACAACAATCCCCCCCCCCCCCCCCCCCCCCCCCCCCCCACTCCAACCTGGGCTAGGCTCCCCGAGATCGAGTTACAAGTAACGGACGTAACTCGGGGTAAGCTGCATGCTGCGCTGCATGGGTGCTGCTGCACGCAAAAACATGCGTGGCGCGACTCGAGCTCCTTGCATGCTGCGCATTGCCATTGCATTTTGTACACGAATTGCATTATGCGCGTGTTGAAATGAATTACACATGGAATTTTGCATGTGCGAATTGTGTATGCTGTTCAGTGTGCAGTGGACGATTTTTGGTAGCTGTTTCACCGGTATTGCAGGCCTTGTTCCAATTTGGAAAAAATGATTTCTACTGGTTTACAGCAACCGAATAACTTCAAGAACACGATCGAATAAAAGACGAGGATATCAATGCTACAGCTGAGCTGAAGAGAAACGAATTTTTCGAAGCATACGACTAAATCTACGCCGGGCCGCGGGTACCGGTTCCATTGCATTGATCTACGCAATATGGCGTACCGAATCGTGACTTGAGTGCAGTGTTGAATTACGTTGCGAGCTCCATTGAAATAACGTGCATGCAGCGCAGCCGTCCGTGAGCTCGAGCGAGCCAATGTTAACTCATCAAATCAACTTCGTATCTTCAACCTGATTTATGAAAAAACGCCGGTGAACTTGAAGACCATATGCTGGTGGCCCGATAAAGTTGATAATTCGAAGTTACAAACCATGCCAGCCATTCAAAATGTGGAGGATTTGAAAGCATGGTTAGCCAAAAAATTGGAACCCATGTGAGTTTTAAAAAAAACAGCACCAATCTGCAATCATCATCATGCATGCGTCTTACTACTCTTAGTCTTAGTTCTTATGTTAAATCATGAATTGTGTGTTTCACTGGTTGTGAGCTTGAAAGTTGATAATAATGTTTGCAATGTATTCTTGGGACATCTAATTCTAAAGTCAAGACTATAAAGTTTGCGACTTTGTGTGGTATTCATTTGCGTAGTTAATTTCGCACATTGTCATTGATTTTGTAATTGCAAGATGGTGCAATGCCAATGGAAATTATAAAATATTATTACTGGGTCCTGGACCCTGGTGAGAGAAATACAAATTCAAATGTCGCACTTTTGGCTTGTGCATGAATGATGAAAATGCCTTCCAATCAGGTCGATAGTCATGATAGCAGTTCAGTAAATAGGCTCTACAAAAAGTGTATAAATAGTAAAGGAAGGGAAAACTTAGTGAATAGTTATAGTGTGTGTGAACTTGTTTAATGTCGCCTTCAAATTAAAAATTTAAGCAGATCTGAGTTTCTGGTTTGTAACTTTTGTATGAACCAGAGGCAGAGCAATTTATAAAACACTGATTTCCTATTGAAAAAAAATCATAATTAGGATGGGCATATCTCAGCCAATACTTAAATTAGATATTCGATTGTTTTCAGCATTTGGACATTATTTTGTAATTTGTATGCTCTTTAAGAAAATGAAGTTAAAATTGAGAAATTCTAAAAAAGATATTTATGATGTCACAGCTTCGGTACTCTATTGTATTGGAATAGCTGCTTTGGCACCCATGCATGCATTGTTAACGCACAGTCCGCTTTACACAACAGTAATGTATGTATGATTGGGGGGGGGGGGGGTAATTAAATATTTGTGGGGATTCCCACATCTACACAATGCAGTATGAACATTACAAGCCAGATGCCATCTCCAGGTCGCACAGAGCACAGTATGTGTTGGCGTGTTAACAATGCATGCCAGCCATGCTTTGTCTAACTACATGTACATGTATGCATTGCCTGCGACATGGTAATCTCGACTGATAATGATAATAAAGAAGTCTATTAAATGCGCCAATTCCATCTTTTTCAAGGTGCTCAGGGGGCAGTTAACTCATCGTCACACAAAGATAAGAAAAGAAAAAGAAAAAAAGAAGGGAAAACAAAAAATGCATATGTACATTTGAACATAACTATGAAACATAAACATATTAAAAACAAATAATGAAACTATGCAAATTAATGAAATTTATGCATCTTGGAAAAGGTATGTTTTCAAACTAGTCTTGACCCCTTCACTTCGAGATTCTGAAATCCCCATAGACTTTGTACATAGCACACCCGGTTCCCGTAAACAACAGGTTAAAAGTTGTCTGGGAAGATTAATATTTTCTTTAAAAATCTATACAAATATCACTTTGATTCAGATTAAATGGTTATTGTATCATTTATTCACAACTTAACTCTTTAATTATTAAAAGGTTTGTGTTTATTCTCTTTCAGATGTGATGCAGACCCGAATGCCCTAGCCAAGTATGTGGTGGCGTTGGTCAAGAAGGACAAAACTGATGAAGAATTGAGGGCACTCTGCGTTGATCAGCTTGTTGTCTTTTTAGTTAATGGTAACTATATCTAAAAATCAATCTAGTCTACTTGATTAAATATAATCTTCAGTTTTGTTAGTTGGATTCCATCTTTAATCTCAAATGAAATTGAAGCCATATTTTTCTAAATTACATGATCTACAAAATTAATTCACAACTGATAGAAATAAGGTGATAGTTGTAGTTTGCCTTTGGCAACTGGTATGGGTTAGGGTTAGGGTTTTCATGCAGCCATAACGGCTTGCAGAATTTGCTTTTTAATTGTTTGTATTTGACATCTTAATCAAAGGACTTAAATTTTTGTTCTTCCTTAGTATTTTCTTTTTAAAATGTGCTTATTACAATAGTTAACCTGTTCAGGGCCACATTGCAGAAAGAGATACAATTAATTGTAAGTTAGTTTACAATTTGTGAGTTACATGTACAACCAATCAGATTTGCGCATTTACATGTAGAACACAAGATCTGACTTACTATTAATTGTATCTCTTTCTGCAACAGGGCAGTCAAACATTTTTTTAAAAACATCGTACAAATTCTAGGCACAGGAAGACCGCGATCTCAGATTTCATGGATTTGGAATGCTCCATTCACGAAACGGGGGTGTGGGGGTAAACAGAATGGAAAACTATTAAACTTTTACAAATCGACCCAAATTTCTCAGAATTTGTATTCGCAAGTTTGCCCGATCGGGCCACCAGCAAAAAAAAATTATTTCGAGCATTGTTCTACCTATCCAAAGTGTGTGCAATAACTATAGAGATATGGGTAAGGGGCGGGGCGGGGGGGGGGGGGGGGCAGAATGTGAAAACTGCACTCTGCGACAATTTTCTGTCCGCTGAAACAAAATTCACTCTGAAACTTTTGATTATCAACTTCTCTTTTTAAACCACAAATCAATTGTTTTCTGTGATGTATTAAATTTGCAAATAATTACCATAATTTTCTGAACAATAGCTTCAACATTTGGTGGCCCGATTTGGCCACCAAACATTAGAAATATGAGTTTTTTACTGGCCCGACAGCATTTTTGGTGGCCCCGGGCCATCGGGCCTGTGCTTATTTCGAGCGTTGCATAAAGTACAATGGACTCAAATTTGGAATAAATGGATAAAATTATTTATTTATTTATATTTCTTTCTGTGCAGATACAGATAAATTTGTGGACGACTTGTTCGTAGCCCTTGACGATAAATCCTACATTCCAGCGTCTAGCGCTGTCACTAACGATGGAGGAGAGTTAGCATCGACAGGCCAGCAACCCCATGTTGCATCCACCCCTCCAGAGCCAGCCAGTGTGGAAACGGCCAGCAAAGATGCTGCACAGTCACAGAACACACAGGATGCCAGACCCAAGGGCAATAGTAGAGAGGTAATTGATGACATGCCTAGTCCAGGGAAACAATTATAAAATGTTTTTGTTTGTTTGCTTGTTTGTTTTGGAGGGGGGGGGGGTATTCTTTTCAAGAGTGCCTAGATATATTATAAATAGCAAAGTGTTACATTGAACTCTGCAAATTTACAGGGGCTCTTTTATGATTTTTTGTTGTTTGTGTGTACATACATTGAGTCGCGGTGTATCACCGACTACATTGTACTTGCCATGATAATTTGTGAAATACATGGGCCCGTATTCACAAAGGAGGTTTGTAGGAGGTTTGTACAAACCATGGTTTATCCATGGTCTACATCTATGGAGTGCCATTTGTAAACTAATGGAGAAAGAATGTAAACTCCTTACTTGTTATCAATGTTGATAATACACATTTTTAAAATGCACCAAATAAATGTTTGTCTTCTCACATGATGAAATTTTCTGGTTAGCAACCACCAACAGTCATATCATTAGAAATTATAAATTGTTTTACTTGTATACGAGCAGCACTCCATAGATGTAAACCATGGATAAACCATGGTTCTATTGGAAGTGTTGATTTGTTATCAAAATATAATACCTAGGCTATCAATTTATTCAAAGCATGTTGAATAAAAAGTTGTTGCAATTGCATTTTCATCGTCTTTAGAATTTCCCATGCATTGTAATATTCAAGATAAATCCATTCTCTGAGCTTTGCAGTCTGTAGTCTCTGTCTCAGCCCCTACAAGAACTCTCCCACAACTTGTTAGTGTCTTACTGTCAAACCGTGGGATATATGTTGGGTCTAGACTGGAGACTACACACTGCAGGGAGATCCCCCACGATGTCACTATCCAAAAATATCCCATGGGGATATTCTGGATGGTGACATGTCAAGTGGGCGGTCTCTTGAGCCCGCTGAAGAGTGACATGGTCTGATTGCAGCTTGGAACAATTATATAATGTTTTTGTTAGTTTTTTGTTAGTTTGTTTGGAGGGGGGGGGGGGGGGGTTCTTTTCAAGAGTGCCTAGATATTTTATAAATAGCAAAGTGTTACATTGAGCTCTGCAAATTTACAGGGGCTCTTTTTCTGATTTTTTGTTTGTGTGGGGGGGGGGGGGGGAGGATTTATTTGGGGACTCTCCTGGAATCTGGGCTAGATCTCTGAGCCCCCTGTATATCTTATCAAATCTGCTCGATCAATAATATTTGTATATAAAGACCCTTTTAACCCTCTCTGAGTGCCAAAATTGAAATTAAAAATATACTTGACTCTTGATCTTCTGACAATATTACATGAATAACTAAATACGCCATTTATCTACAATAAAAATAAACTTTGTAAAGGAGTCGATCTTCTATGATACCAGTCATTCATGGCTGCCAGAATGCAGTGCACATGTGGATTGATTGTGAACATGGTATTTTCATTACTGTGTAATTTAAAGCACTCCAAAGTGACTACATTGTACAGTATGTTCTTCTTTTTTGTTTTTCTCCCCCAGCCTGCAGACCTTGATGAGAGGGATCACAGGAGAGGCAGGAGACATTCCAGATCACACTCCAAGAGCAGATCCAGGAGCCATTCTCCACGCAATAGGAGCAGGAGTCGCAGCTTCAGCCCTGGGTACGAGATTGAAACAATATAAAATTAATGTTTTAAAGCTACTGTCCACCTTTTGCAAGCTAACATTCCTAAAGTGTGAAATACTAAGTAATTGCTGATTTTGTTCTTCTAATAAAGTCAAATATTCCTAACCTAAAAGAAAATGCTCCATTTGCCACATTGTTTGCATGCGAAATGCTAATCTGTACCTTCTTGCTATGTTTTGTTATATACTTATTGTATTGATGTACATGTATGCTTTCTTTCATACTACATTATGTGCATTGTGAACCCACACTAATTATCCAATTTCTTTGTCAAATAAACTAAATCTAACATTGTTAATTCTGCTTCGTTTTGTAAATTGAAGGCGGAGGAGAAGACGTGAAGGCGACAGACGGAGAAGAGATGACCGGCTAGATCGCTACGGACAGGCGCGACGCTATGGCGACAGGGGACAGTACGGGGACCGAGATAGAGACTGGAATCGTGACAGAGATCGTGACCGTGAAAGAGAAAGGGACAGAGATCGCAATCGCATGAGGGATGGAAGAGGTCAGTGTTTTTTGTGTTTCTTTGGGCCAAATTTCGTTAGAGGGTTCAATTTAAAGGGTACCACCACCCAAAAATAATATCCTTATAAATGAAAGGTAACATCTTTAGTATTCCATTCCATCAACAAGTTCACAAAAATATGTGTCCAGAAAAAAATCTGTAATTGGAAAACGCATCACCATTCTAAAGCATGCTTTCATGGGGTCTGTATGTACGAGACTAAGTGTGTGCAGAGCGAACGAATCGCCCGGGATTCTATAGTCTCTGAACGTACGCGTGAATAGCATTGGCGCACTCGCAAATGTTGGCCCGTATGGAACCAGGAAATAGTAGTGGTTCCGTAAGTGGTGGAAATTAATTGCTTTGTTTATGAATTACACAACCCTTTGCAAAATGTTAGGTATCTATTTGATATCACAAAACGGTACCAAAGCATATAATTATGTATTGTTCTTTGCCTGGTGGTCCCCTTTAAGCCTACATGTAAGTTATGCGAATTGTAGAATCCATGGGTTTTCTTACCTCATGTTATGTTATCTTAGACGCTTATTCCTTGGGTAAAATTAAAGATACTCTTTAGTGTATGGGATTTTAAGTTAGAATTTCTCTGTTATCTCATCTTGTGCATGATCATTATCATGATCAGTGAAAAGGAATGCGGGCAACCACAAATTATTGTACTGATAGATAGATCAGATAGATTGATTGATCCGATTGTCCACATTTAAAAAAACATAATTTGGGACTCCTTTGACTGATAAATTGTAATAATATTATGTTTGACCAGGCCACTAACAACGATGGTTAGGGCCTCCAATTTTCGGCTCATGATTACCCAATAGCAGCAGGCTGAAGGTTATTTTAAAGATAGGGAAACTGACATCCTGAAGTATATAATGGAAACCTCATATGCTTGAATAATTTGTTATGCAGTTAAGTAATTATTTTTAATTTTTTTTATTTTACCTAATTTTGATAATTTGGTATAGAATCATATCATGTATTTTACCTTTACATTTCTGAATTGTCTACAGATACGGGGCGGTATGACGATCGCAACAGGAATCGTGACAGAGACGCTGAGAGGGATCGCAGCGGCGACAGGTCGAAGGAGAACATGGCAAAGTCGTCCGCTCTCAGCAGCGTCATCACCATTCCAAGAACGGAGGGGCCAGAGGGGTCTCAGGGGATGCCTGGTCCTAGCAATGGCCCGCCACCAGAACGGAGACAAAGGTGTCGGGACTTTGATGGTAGGTGACAACGCACTGGGTTCATAAAAGTTGTCTTTATCCCCCAGTCAATTATTTAATTTACATGTTAATTACCTTTTACTGATTCCAGATGACTGGCATAAGTTTACTGACATAGGGTCTCTTGATCAGGGGGGTGTTTCACAAAGATCCTAAGTTGATCTTAGCACTAAGATGGTCTTAAATATTATGGAAAGCCATTAATGTCTTGAAACATTTTTGTAAAAGTTATGTTGAAATGCATAAAATGTTGATTAAAATCATAAATATTTTCTAATTATCAAAGAGATTTCATGAATTTTATGTGAAGATTATGAATCTCTTTGATAATTAGAAAATATATATGATTTGAATCAACATTTTATGCATTTCAACATAACTTTTACAAAAATGTTTCAAGACACTAATGGCTTTCCATAATATTTAAGACCATCTTAGTGCTAAGATCAACTTAGGATCTTTGTGAAACACCCCCAGGTTTTGCATGAATACATTCTTTGTCAGCCAATCAATCGATATAGCAGATTATCAAGATATTTTTCCATATCAACATTTATTGACAATTTATTAGAACGCTTGATCTGATTTGTCTGTCTTTATGTCAGTAAGTAATACTTTGAAAATAATGCAAGCTTCTTACTTATTGTGTAATTTTAACAAAGATTTAAAAAAAACTTCATCCGTGAGCCGAGAGAATATGAATATGTTTTTTGTTCTCTTTGTCACAGAGCAAGGCTTCTGCATGAAGGGTGAATTCTGCCCCTTTGATCATGGCATGGATCCTGTAGTAGTGGAAGACATCAACATGCTACCGTATGCTGGTCCTCCCCCACCCCCGGGCCCACAGCCACTCATGGACCCCAGACCACCTGTGCCTACCCTCCCCCCAGCTCCACAACCCCCTCAACCTCCACTGCCCCCCTTACCACCGGGCCAAGCCCCACCCCCTCTCATGCCACCGTTTGGCATGCCCCCACCCATGCGGTATGAGCCAGGTGGCCACCGGATGCCCTTACCCCCTCCACATGGTCCATTCCCCCCTGGACCCCCTCCCCCGCTCCCTCCACCCCCTCCCAGGGGGATGCATAGTGGCCCCCCGAGGCCACCTGGCCCTCCTCCTCCCCACTTGAACATGAACATTCCCCCACCTCCTTTGCCAACGACATCTGCCCCAGTGTTGCCCCCGCCCATGCCCCCTGAGAGAAGGTCTCCACCACCGCTGCCTCCTATGTCATCAATTGCTGCTCCACCACCGTCAGGTAAACAACTCTACTTTCATTTTTGCCTACCAATTGGAAAATTCAAAGTAAACGGTCGACAAATATTAAAATTATACTTTGTCATTTAATCTTGGTATAGATACATTGTACTTGCCATGATAATTTGTCAAATACATGTAGTTCAAGCGGGGATATAATTGGGGCAAATCTTACATTTGTAGTCACACTGCGATGCTCTGATTGGAAGTGTTGATAGGATATCCAAAACTATACCTTGGCTATCAATTTATTTAAAGAACGGTCAATTCGGTGAGATGTTATATAAGAAATTGTTAAAATTGCATTTTCATCTTTTTAGAATTTCCCATGCATTGTAACATTCAAGCCAAATCTGCAAAATGATGTTACAGTCAATCCATTCTCTGAGCTTTGCAGTCTGTTGTCTCTGTCTCAGCCCCTACAAGAACTCTCCCACAACTTGTCAGTGTCTTACTGTCAAACCGTGGGATATATGTTGGGTCTAGACTGGAGACTACACACTGCAGGGAGATCCCCCACGATATCACTATCCAAAAATAGACCCATGGGGATATTCTGCATAGTGACATGACAAGTGGGCGGTCTCTTGAGCCCACTGAAGAGTGACATGGTCTGATTGCAGTTTGAATCACAAATCAATACAATAAATTATTTTACCTACTTTCGTAGTGGCCCGATCAGGCAATTCAAATAGAGAATTATCACATTTTGCTAACCCAAAACAAAATTTGGGTGGTGCAAAACAAAGAAAACATTGCAAAGTCTGTTAGTTTTGGTTGCCCTTATGATGCCACATGTTGGTGGCCCAAAGCTTCATTCTAGGAGTAGCAGGCAAGTGCTAGTTTGAGCCCTACATTTATTGCTGTAAAATGGTCTTGAAAAGAAATTGGCAAATAGTAACCCACTTCACAACTCAAAGTGCTGTAGAATAGTACTGGCAAAAAGGTGCCTGTTTTATCACTATTTTCAAGCAATAGAAAAATAACTTGTACAAGTTTGTCATATTTAAATCCCAACTGGGAAAACTGAATTCCTTCATATGTCATCACGATTTAGACTAAAGAATAAAATACCACCTGTTGTGTTTAATCAGAGTTCACTGCAACCCGCAAAGTGTGTTAGAAACTTAGGTGTTTTATTTGATGAGAATTTGTCATTAGTAAATCATGTAAAAAATATTTGTAAAAAAGCATCATTTGGTTTGTATAAGCTAGGAAAGATTAGACAGTATTTGGATAAAAGCACCACTGAAAGACTTGTCCATGCTTTTGTTTTAAGTCATATTGATAATTGTAATAGCATTTTATTTGGTCTACCTGAGGTGTTATTAAGTAAAGTACAACACATACAAAATTCTGCTGCTCGCTTGATAACACGTACTAAAAGATGTGAATCCATAAGTCCAGTTTTGTATAATTTACATTGGTTACCGGTAAATAAACGAATTATGTTTAAGATTTTAGTCATTACGTTCAAATGCATACATGGAAATTCACCTGATTATATTCAAGAACTTATTAGTTTGTATGAATCATCTAGGGTCCTTCGTTCAAGTTCAAAGAATCTTTTAGTTCAGTATTCTGTTAAAACTAAGACATACGGTCAGCGGTCTTTCCAGTTTGCTGCACCTATGCTCTGGAACAAACTTCCTTACCATATTAGACAATCTGATACAGAGCATCAATTTCGAGCCAATTTAAAGGCTTTTTTGTTTGTTAATGAATTGTAAGTTTTTTACTATTTTATCTTTGCTTAAATACGCTTCTATTTCTCTCTCTCTTTCATTTATGCGCACTGAGACTTAATTGTAAGATTGCGCTATATAAGAAACGACTATTATTATTATTATTACTTATTTTTTTCTGTCCTATTAGCAAATTTATAGTAAGCATTTGATCTAATAACTCCTCAGTACCACATAAAAAAATTTAATAGAATACAGCAATAAATAATTTGTCGAGAAATAATAATGCTCAGAACTTTCTTATAAATTCTCAGTTGTCCTTGTTGTTTCTATCGCAGTGCCTCAGCCCCCAGGTTCACCACCACGGGAGACTGGTCCACCCTCTCCGCCATCAACATCACCTAGCAAAAAACCTCCATACAATTCATCAGAAGGTAACTAATAATGCTATAATAAGATAACGATGATGACGACAATGATGATGATGATGATCATGATGATGATAGTAATTTGGTTATCCAAATATATACCTGGGCTATCAATTTATTCAAAACATGTTGAATTTGAAGAAGTTGTTGCAATTGCATTTTTATCGCTTTTAGAATTTCTCATGCATTGTAACATTCAAAACAAATCTGCAAAATGATGTTACAGTCAATCCATTCTCTGAGCTTTGCAGTCTGTAGTCTCTGTCTCAGCCCCTACAAGAATTCTCCCACAACTTGTCAGTGTCTTACTGTCAAACCGTGGGATATATGTTGGGTCTAGACTGGAGACTACACACTGCAGGGAGATCCCCCACGATGTCACTATCCAAAAATAGACCCATGGGGATATTCTGCATAGTGACATGACAAGTGGGCGGTCTCTTGAGCCCGCTGAAGACTGACATGGTCTGATTGCAGCTTAAATCATAAATCAATGCAAGAAATTATTTAACTTTCTTCCGTAGCGGCCCTATCAGGCGATTAAAATAGAGACATATCAAAATTTGTTAGTCCAAAACTGATGATGAGTAATTGGTATATTATTACCCTGACTGAAGCCAAGCTGCCTTGCATGCCCATCAAGCATTTCATGATAATATTCCTGCCAGGCTGTATGAAGGCTAGAACTAATATACTACATCAATGGTGGCTACTTATGTATCAGTATTGCATGTTTTGTCTGGCAGCAGGTGCAAAATAGGCCCACAAAGTCCTAAAGAACCACTTTAAGATCGTTTGGAGTAACCTTTTTATACACCTTGATAGAGAACAGTGACAGTGAATAAATTATCTTACCGATTTTAAAGGAACTCAAAAGGTTAATAACATGTTCTTTTTTTATTTGTTCTTTCCTTCATTGCAGATTTCTCGATGGAAGGCTACAATCCAGAAGACCCAAGTATGGAGCCGCACGAACCGAGGCCTTACTACGGAGGCAATAGACCAGTAAGGCAGCCTTCAAGCAATCTAAGGACTCTTGTGGGTATAGAGACTGTTCCAACAACATCAAAGAAAGGTATATCCATATATAGTATGTGTCATTACCACTTTATTATTATATGAAATAACATCTTAATAAAAAATGACCTGGGATTAGGTCTCATGAACTGAGGCCTTACTACGGAGGCAGTAGACCAGTAAGGCAGCCTTCAGGCAATCTAAGGACACTTGTGGGTATACAGACTGTTCCCACTACATCAAAGAAAGGTACTAATACTCTCAACATTTGTTATTACTATCGGATAAAGTACTGTTCACATTATTACTCAATGATAAGGCCCTAGTATGGAGCCACACGAACCGAGGCCTTACTACGGAGGCAATAGACCAGTAAGGCAGCCCAGTCTGAGGACACTTGTGGGGATACAGAATGTTCCAACTACATCAGATTAAGTACTGTTCACATTAGTAATTAATGATAAGGCCCTAATATTAATACACCAGAACTATTCCATACCTATTCCAGTTCTAGTCCATAGGCTCCTGCAAGTATTTCAGTAGGATTTCAAGTGCCACAGGGGTTATTTTGTGGTAACACTGACATTTTGTCCAAGTTTGCTTGGAATTGCTATGTAGGTAATTGTTTTCTTTGATGCACAAAAACAGAAGGCAGTATTGTCAATCTACCGTGAGATGCTGCCATGTTGTTTTGTGCCAGAGTGAATAAATTCCCTTGAAATCAACTTGTGTCTGTGAATACCACACAGTCTGCTTGTCAAGCACAAGGGAACAGATTATTTTGCAGTTATTTCACTTCACATAATTTTGAAATGGTAATGGTAATTGAATTTCATCTAGACCAAAACAAAATTGGCAATGGTTGTTCCACTGAGACTATGTCTAGTCCATAGACCCGAGGGTCTAAACGGGGTAGTCTCCAATTGAGCATTATGTCAATGGATTACAGTAAACTTGGCTTTATAGGTCTTTTGTTGATGCAAAAGGAAACATACTAATCATACTTATCATCATCATTATTATTAATTATCTTTCCAGATCTGGAAGAGTTTGCTGCCCTCCAAGTCCAGGACAACTCCGACCAGAACCAGAGCGAGAGAAAGGTCGTTGACCTCAGGCAGGACCAGCCGATGGACCAAGAACCACCACACGACCAGCGACGCGCCATCATCACAGGCATAGCATCAATGCCCCATGGGATGAATCAACACATGGGCGGAAGGCCGTCCCACCGAGGTGCTCCGTACCAGCGGGGAGGGGTCGGCAGGGGCCATCAGATGGGAGGTGTCGGCAGGGGCCAGCAGATGGGAGGGGTCGGCAGGGGTCAGCAGATGGGAGGTGGCGTGGACCTGAGGACCAGGATAGGGGGCCAGGGGAAGGGGCGCTACGTGCCCAACAACCGGATACTGGAGGTGCGCAAGATCCCCCAGGGGTTCAACAGCATCACCAAGCTCAACGAGCACTTCGGCAAGTTTGGCAACATTGTCAACCTGCAGGTGAGTTGATGTGAAGATTGTACAGTTCAACCTGTCTTAGTGGTCAGCTGTCTATGGCAGCCAGCTTGCTTTTAGATAGCGACACTCATAACAATAGATTAAACAATAATTCCTTAATGATTGTGTTTCCGTTTTGCAAGTGTAGGGATATTCTGAGTGAAGTGTCCCAGTGTTACTGTTAATACGCCCATTTTCCTGTAAATAATTATATGGCTACTGCAAGTATTTCAGTAGGATTCTTCAAGTGCCACAGGGGTTATTTTGTGGTAACACTGACATTTTGTCCAAGTTTGTCAAGTCAATTCCAAGTTTGCTTGGAATTGCTATGTAGGTAATTTTTGTCTTCTATGCACAAAAACATAAAGCAGTATTCTCAATCTACCATGAGAAGCTGCCATGTTGGTTTGTGCCAGAGTGAATAAACTCCCTTGAAATCAACTTGTGTCTGTGAATACCACACAGTCTGCTTGTCAAGCACAAGGGAACAAATTCTTTGAGGAATTCAATTGATAATGCTTATTTAATCTCATCCTTGTTTCTAGAGCTAGAACCTTGACCGAGTTGAATTTGCATTTGTTGAATAAATGTTTTCTTTGATCTCCATCTATTCATGTGGTTTTCTTATCAACGCAAGTTGAAATTTGCTGGATTAAAAGCCTTAACTGCAATGCGCATGGATTTGACTTGCAAGGCATTGTGATCTAATTGTGGTCCTGGGACTGTTTTACTACTATCTTTTCTTGCCCTCCTGCATCCAGATTGCCTATGCACAGGATCAGGAGGCAGCCCTGCTGACATTCTCAACTCATTTAGAAGCCAAGAAGGCTTACCAGTCAACAGAAGCCGTCTTCAACAACCGCTTTGTCAAGGTCTTCTGGCATGTACCACCTGAAGTAAGTTTACCCTGTCACCAGGTCCAGTTGTGTTTGTTGAGATGGAAAAAGGCACAAAGTCATGGAGGTAATCATGTTTAAATTGTGGGAGCCCTGCAGAAACCAAACTACCGGTAAGCTTTCTTTTAGTTTTGATATTTAGAAATGATTATTATCTGAAAATGTTGCATCACATCGAGAAAGCCGAGACCTACAAGGTGGTATGCAGAACTCAATTGATGCATAAATCAACTTAACCTTCTTCTCACTCGCTCCTGACAATTGCTTTATGTGTGCGTGTGTGTGTGCAGGTTTGCCAAAGTATGTGTTCAATCATATATTAAAAACCCCTTTTATTTGTGGTGTTTTACATGTAGAGTATTAAACCATTAAAAGCATTATATAATAAAATCCCATAACATTTTTCAGACATCTCTGCCAAGCGGCCATCAAATCACACGAGGGTTAAATGAATGAATATTTGTATGAATATTGCATGAGTTTCCACTTTCCATCATGATATGCATTTATATGTGTGGGTTTGTTTTTCCTCAGAACTGTCTATCATGCTGTTATGCATTTCTTGTTTTAGAATTCGTCAGGAGAAGAGTCCTCCCAGCCGCCCAGGAAGCACATGAAGCAGAGGATACAGATACCCAACAGACAGCAGCTGACTGTGGTTAGGAATAACCCACCCCCTCAAGAAAAGGTAACTAGGACACATACATACATTACTATACTGATGTGTGTTGTAAGCAATGCATACAAAATGCAAGGCCAGCAAGCTGATTTGACATGCTAATGCATGCATTGTGTATGGACACTGTACGACCAGAAACGTAATTTTAACCATCTTATAATATTTAAAGTCAAGTGGTCAACAGTCACCATTAAAGGCAGGAGCATTTAAGACAAATCTGCAAAATGATGTTACAGTCAATCCATTCTCTGAGCTTTGCAGTCTTGTAGTCTCTGTCTCAGCCCCTACAAGAATTCTCCCACAACTTGTCAGTGTCTTACTGTCAAACCGTGGGATATATGTTGGGTCTAGACTGGAGACTACACACTGCAGGGAGATCCCCCACGATGTCACTTTTCCAAAAATATCCCATGGGGAAATTCTGGATGGTGACATGACAAGTGGGCGGTCTCTTGAGCCCGCTGAAGAGTGACATGGTCTGATTGCAGTTTGAATCACAAATCAATGCAAGAAATTATCAAACTTTTCTTCCCTTGTGGTCTAATCAGGCAATTGAAATAAAGACTTATCAAATTTTGTTAGTCCAAAACCAAATTTTGGTGATGCAAAACAACCATTTTAACCATCTTATAATATTTTAGGTCAAGTGTTCAAAGGTCACCATTAAAGGCAGAAGCATTTAAAACTGCACCCAGTCAAAGTGCTCAAGTTTCTAACTTAAACAATTCAAATACAATACTACCATTTCTTTTATATTGATTCGGGCATCTGCACCAGGAGAAGCAGCACCTGGCCAGCCCTCACTGACGAAGACCATCCTCAACCCTAAGGCCATGGAAGTAAACCAGAGACTTGTCATTGTCCACAATCTTGCTGCAGCGAACGCGGATGCTGCTTTTAAAATGAAATAACAATTTTGACCAACTTGTTCTTCCATCTCAATTCAGGCAGCAACAGCAGGAGGGGCAGCAGCGCCCAGCCAGCCCTCGCTGACAAAAACAATCCTCAACCCTAAGGCCATGGAAGTAAACCAGAGACTCGTCACTGTCCAGAACAATCTTGCTGCGGCAAAGAACACGAATGCTGCTTTTAAAATGAAATAACAATTTTGACCAAATCGTTCTTCCATCTCAATTCAGGCAGCAGCAGCAGGAGGGGGAGCAGTGCCCAGCCAGCCCTCCTTGACAAAGACAATCCTCAACCCAAAGGCAATGGAGGTAAACCAGAGACTCGTCACCGTCCAGAACAATCTTGCTGCGGCAAAGAACACGGATGCTGATTTTAAAATGAAATAACAATTTTGACCAACTTGTTCTTCCATCTCAATTCAGGCAGCAGCAGCAGGAGGGGGAGCAGTGCCCAGCCAGCCCTCCTTGACAAAGACAATCCTCAACCCTAAGGCCATGGAAGTAAACCAGAGACTCGTCACCGTTCAGAACAATCTTGCCGCGGCGAAGAAAGCCGAGGCTGCCCACAACTCTGCCACGGTCGCCAAGAAACTCGCTGCGGCAAAAGAGGCTGTTAAGAAGAAACAGGACGAGATGAAGAAATTGGTGGTGAAAAAGCAGCTGGAGATTCGCAAGCAGAAGCAGGACCTTATGGATGGATTCATTCAACAACAAAAGGTAAATTTGTTGTCTTAAGTTATCTTGTTCAACTGGATATGTACATATAGTCAGAATTTAAGCTGTAATGGTCCCACACATAGAGAACTGTGTTTTTTATTGGACAGTGATTGTTGGCAGTGACAGTGGTTGTTGAATATATATACAGTCAAACCTGTCTATAGCGGCCGCTCAAGGGAAACTTAAAAAGTGGCCGCTATAGACAGGTGGCCACTATAGACAGGTTGGCGGCCATTTTGTTTTTTTAAGCACATGTTTATAAACATTAATATCACAAACACATGTACACATGATCATGAACATAAACAACATGACTATTTTATATGAAATAAAAGAACAGAATCCTGGAAACAATTGTCTTATTTTTTGTTGAGAAAAGTACTAAAATAATGACAAAGGTTTCATTATGTGTTAACCTTCCTAAAGAAATCTATCATCGTCGTCTGTTTGGCCGGCCGACTGTCTGTCGTTGTTGAAGAAACAACTCTCGATCTCCGTGTGCAATTTATTTTTAGTGCAATCGTGTACGTGAATCTTTGCCTGAACACAAATGCTGTTACGTAAAAAAAATATTTTAGATTTAAAAAAAAAACAGTTCTAGAAAATACGACGATACAAAAAGTTTATAAATGCGGTAAAATATTTTGTCCAACTTTATCAATAAGTTTTTCAATTAAAAACGAATGTTTTGCAAAGAAAAATAAAAATTTAAATGTACGAGGCTATACAAACCGGTTTAGATCCGATCCGGTCCGATCCCCAATAAGCTGAAAGTGTGCCTGCCGCAGCACGCGGTGTAGCGGTATGCATGCTGTGGTCAGCGGCCAGCTACCGCTCAGCTCAGCGATCGATAAAAGATCACCACCACCAGGAGCTAACAATGCATGCATGAACAATAACACGGATGTTCAGCCAGCGCGCGCTAATCTCTAATATCAAGACTCGACCGTAGCTCAGTTGAAAGCTCGCTTTACGGAAACAATGAGTGAGCAAAAATAGACCGGTCAGCAGACGAGGTAAACAAAACAAACGGCCATTTAAGGCTTTTAAACTTGACATTCATTATTTAGGCGGCACTTTTTCAAAGCTAAAGGGTAGATCTACAGCCCTAGACTATGGGTATATTGATCGATTAATTGGCTGCAAGCTGGCTTTACACGGCAAAGTATACATGCTTTGCACACAGTAATCTCCACGGCTATGCATCAGAAAAATAACAAACTTGCACGCCCGCAGTTACGGGCAAACCGAACATTGATGGCCGCTATAGGCGGTACAAAAATAAGTTTGGGAAGCCAAATCCGTGGCCGCTGGCCGCGTTAGGCAGGTGGCCGCTATAGACAGTGTTTATAACACTGTATTTTCCTCGGGGGGAATTTTATGTGGCCGCTAACGGCAGGTGGCCGCAAGTACAGGTTTGACTGTATACCAAACTTGATTGGTAGGTGCCCTATATTGGCCTCCATGATATACTGGGGTCAAAGGTCAAATGAGGGTCAATTGCGCGCAAGTGGGCGAGACACTTTACGGCTATCGCCTTGTCTTTTAGATAGGGACACTCAAAACAATAGATTAAACAATAACTCCTTAACAAATTGTGTTTCCGTTTTGCAAGTGTAGGGATATTCTGAGTGAAGTGTCCCAGTGTTACTATTAATGCTCCCATTTTCCGTTTGATTCCTGTAAATATTGATATGGCTACTGCCACAGGGGTTATTTTGTGGTAACACTTACATTTTGTTCAAGTTTGCTTGGTTTTGCTATGTAGGTATTTTTTTCTTAGATGCACAAAAACATAAAGCAGTATTCTCAATCTACCATGAGATGCTGCCATGTTGGTTTGTGCCAGAGTAAATAAACTCCCTTGAAATCAACGGGTGTCTGTGAATACCACACAGTCTGCTTGTCAAGCACAAGGGAACAAATTATTTATGGAATTCAATCGATATTGCTTCTTTTTCTGTTGATTCTTGTGTCTAGAGCTACAGTCAACCATGACCGAGTTGAATTCACATATGTTTAAAAGGTTTACTCTGGTTCCCATTTATATGTTCATAGGGTTTTCTTATCAACGCAAGTTGAAATTTGCCCGATTAAAAGTCTTTTCTGCAAAGCGATGGATTCGACTTGCAAGGCATTGTGATCTTGACAGTAACAGTGGTTGTAGCAGGATCTTATGGATGGGTTCATTCAACAACAGAATGTAAATTGGTTGAGTGTCCCATTGGACACATACATAACTTAGTTTGTTATTGGACAGTGATGAAGGCATAAGGTTCAATCGTGTAAATTTTGTTTTGTGTTATCTGTGTGATAAATATGTCTGTGGTATTAATTTCATCCCTATTTTGCTCTAATCATAGATACTGATATCCAAGTTGGAACAAGGCAGGACGACATTGACTCCTGACAAGAAAGCAGACATCATGAAGTCCATTAAGACGTTGTCAGAAAACATTGAGAGTCCCCCCAAAGATCTTATTTGTATTTTATCAATATTTATCAATTTCTAAGTATCTGTGTGATAAATATGTTTCTGGTATTAATTTCATCCCTATTTTGCCTTAACTGTGCAGATACTGATATCCAAGTTGGAACAAGGCAGGACGACATTGACTCCAGACAAGAAAGCAGACATCATGAAGTCCATCAAGACATTGACAGAAAACATCGAGAAGACCAAGAAAGAACTGAGTGCCAAGCCATTGCCAAAAGACAAGAAACAGGTAAACATGATGATTATGAGTTAGTTCTTCATTTAGTCTATTTGATTGTGATAAAAATGTGTTATTTTTAAATGAGCACAACTCTTCAATGTCTTCTTATCTAACGCACTTGGGCCCCATAACATGAAGATTCACAATTAATTGTACGATCAATTGATCAATTGTACAATTAATATTGAATCTTTATGTTACAGAGCCCTGGGGGCAGGGGCCCGATTACAGACCAGCGACATTTACCATGGTAATTAGCATCATTGGCTCTAACTCATCGATGTCGATATGGTAGAATTAACATACAAACCAACAAAACGTAGCAGAGCACACCTACCGCCCTTACTTATTCAACCGTAAAGGATTACACGAGAATATAGAGATCAGTGGAACTAGGGCTGGTCCTGGGTCATGATCGTGCTCTCGGCCACTGGCCTGCTTATCTGGGGCAAGTAGGCTAATAAGTTGTGGGCAAGTAAAATTTGAAGTCACATGCCCAACCAGGTGGGCAATTTAGATCCAAACTATTATGGGAGAAATTGGTTAAATTGTGCAGGATTATGCAAATAAATGCAAAAATTATTCATATTTCCTTATCTTGTATGGTTTTCTAATTGTCAATCACTCATTTCTCTTAGTATGTTCATGTCACATGGAATGCCTTTTCCAATTGTTGCCAATTTGGGCCAGCAATTTTCGTAGGAACTTGCAAAACTAGGCAAGTCAGCAAATAACTATTTGTAGAGCTCTGCAAAACAAATGTTTACCTCCCAAATATGAACTGTCATTTATAATTCACAAAAAACATGGGGATTTATAGTAGTGCAATATATTGTTTATTTTGATTACAATACAAATATTACCCCTTAATTTTTGGCTGTAATTTTTTGTTTTCTATCAGGCTGAGAAGGAGCTACTAGACACAGAGCTGGACCTATACAACCAGCAGTCAGAAGGAGGAGATACGTCAGAGCTGAGGAAGAGAGTTGCAGATCTCAGGAGAGAGGTAAGCACAGATTTTGATATTTTCTTAATTTCAAACATTCAAGTATTCATAACACACAATCGCACATGTTGGATACACAAGCTTTATATTTCATGTATTTCAAATAGTGTATCACTGTCACATATTGATAACGAGATTCTTCTCCATTCTAAAGCAAAAATTGTTGCTTAAAAAAATGTACAAGCATACAATCTTTTGGGCTGCTGAGCAGGGCAGAAGTAAATCTCGAGCATCAACAATTCATTTGTACCCTTCTTGACACAATTACAGGCTCAGTCTCTAGGGCTGATTGGCAGCGCAGCTGGTGGCAGGGGGCGTGGCCATCCAGGGTCAATCAGAGGTCGTGGGCGTGGCCGGGAGAGGGGCTTCATGGCTGCAAGGAGGCTTAGCTCCAACATTTCATTTTACTCTAATGTTACTTCTACAGGCACAGTCTCTGGGGTTGATTGGCAGTGCAGCTGGTGGCAGGGGGCGTGGCCACCCGGGGTCGATCAGAGGTCGTGGGCGTGGCAGGGGGAGGGGCTACATGCCTGAAACGAGGCTCGAGCTCAAACACCAACAATTCATTTTTACTAAAATTTTATATCTAAAGGCACAGTCTCTGGGGCTGATTGGCAGCGCAGCTGGTGGCAGGGGGCGTGGCCACCCAGGGTCAATCAGAGGTCGTGGGCGTGGCAGGGGGAGGGGCTACATGGCTGGTGCAAGGCGGAGCTCTAGCACCAACAAGGTGATGGACAAGCGGCCTCGAGGACTGGTGGTCGGGGGCTTCAACCCGGAGGACAAGGATGAAGTGCTGGTTCATTTCACGGTGAGTTGTCGGTTAAAACTGTTTAGAAACGTCTTCTTAATAATGGCCTAGTCCCACAATAATGTATCTCCTTCCGTTTTGCTATATGTTTGTCATCAGGTAGGTACTAGCAGGAAACGGAATGATGCGATCAAAGTTCAGAATGGACTAGTAGGATTCTTTTAATTTGGTTCTGTTTCGCGTGAAAAACTTCAAAATTTGCTTTATTTCGCCACATTTTGGTTGGATAGGAAACAGTACAGTGGGACTAGGCCATTAGCTACTTGTCACAATACACATTGGCCCGGATTGGCCCGGATAGGTTTGTACAAACCATGGTCTACATCTATGGAGTGCCATATGTAAACTGATGGAGAAAGAATGTAAAGTCCTTACTTGTTAACAATGTTGATGGTACACATTAACAAAATGCACCAAATATATTTTTGTCTTCTCACATGGTGAAATTTGCTGGTTAGCAAGCACTTACAGTCATATCATTAGAAATTTGAAAATTATCTCACTTGTCTACGAGCAGCACTCCATAGATGTAGACCATGGTTTGTACAAACCTCCCACAAACCTCCTTTTTGAATCCGGGCCATTGAGTTTAATATTTAGAATTGTTCCTAAGTAAGTGTCTTGTATAAACATGTGACTTCTTACTAAGCTTATATGCATTGTAGAATGTAGATGTTGAAACCAACGCATGTCCGTAGTCACCTGTTTACAGTGGTCTTGGTTGTCTTTATTCACAGGTATAAGTATCTTGGCTTTAATTAACTGCACAATACACATGAATGAAGCAGTTTTCTCTTTTAGTGAGATGCTGCCATGTTTGGTTTGTGCCAGAGTAAATAAACTCCCTTGAAATCAACTTGTGTCTGTGAATACCACACAGTCTGCTTGTCAAGCACGAGGGAACAAAGTGTTATCCTATTAATTATTGGTACAATAGATTTGTTTTTCTTCAAGATTTATTTCAAAGATCAAGCAATATTCCATAAAAATCTACACCAAAGAACAAAAATGATGTATATTCGGTGTACTACTTGATGTTTGTATCGCCAGTTTTTGATTTGCAACAGAAGTACTGTGGTATTATATAGTCTGTCAACAATGTATTTTCCCTTCTAAAGTAAAATCCTGTTTAGTGAAAAGATTGCTTTTAAGATGCTTGGATGTTCTAGAATTACAAGAAGCAAAAAATCACATGTTTAATGTATGATTAATTGAGATGTTTTGCCTTCACTGTTGTACTATGTTGCATTGGACTGTTTTTAACTTGTTGTTTGGTATATCATTCTTTTTTTAAGTGATTGTATTAAATCCTGGTTTTTGTCTTGTTTCAGAATTTTGGTGAGATAGACAATGTGGAGTACAGTGAAGACACGGCAACGTACATACTGGAGTTCAAAACCAGGCAGGAGGCTGAGATGGTAATAATAATAATAATAAATCATTTATAGAGCGCGGAAACTATGTATATATATTCTACCGCGCATATTAATATTAATACCCATGGTCATCGGGTACATTTCAAACCCACACAATGATATTGCATACTTTCTCAACTCCCCGGGGAGCATACTAGCCGTGCTGCCACTGATGATGGCGCAAAGGCTAATTAACACCCGACCATGGTACCCATTTATACACCTGGGTAGAGAGCAGCAACTGTGGATAAAGAGTCTCGTCTTAACCCGTTCCAGGGCTGATTGATTTTGCAATAACATGTATAGATCATCGCCCGAGTATTTTGGGGACCAAACCTGAATGGGTTCAAAATGCACAAAAACATAAAGCGGTATTCTCAATCTACCATGAGAAGCTGCCATGTTGGTTTGTGCCAGAGTAAATAAACTCCCTTGAAATCAACTTGTGTCTGTGAATACCACACAGTCTGCTTGTCAAGCACGAGGGAACAAATGATTATCAACTTTGCCATCATTTATGGTGATAATAGTAATGTTATAATTTATCAGGATTGTATTGAAGTTTTTGGATTAATTGTGTGATTTGTTTAGTGCAATCATTCAGTTTAAGGTTATTGTTGCCTATAATTGAGAGTGATATATGTGAGTTAACTCATTCACTTAGCTTACTAGAGTATTTTCATGGCTTTAACTTTACAGTGGTCTCTTTCATATAAGCTGTAGTTAATGTTCTTGTGTTTGTTTGTTTTACCAGGCTGTTGCCAAGGGTAACCTGTTCAAGGGAGAGCCGCTGAGTCTGGCATGGCACAAGCAGCTTGATCCGGGGACAGACGTCTTGGAGGATCCTTTAGATCAGGATGTGGAGATGGAGGATGAGGTATGTATGTAACCAGTTAGAGATATATATTCTTCAGATAGTGGTGATGCTGGTGGTGGTGGTGGTTAAAAAATAAACAGTTATTGACAGTTGTTAGATGGTAGTGATAGTTGTGACACAAGCAGCTTGATCCAGGGACAGGCGTCTTGGAGGATCCTTTAGATCCCGATGTGGAGATGGGAGGATGAGGTATGTATGTAACCAGTTAGAGATATATATTCTTCAGATAGTGGTGATGCTAGTGGTGGTGGTGGTTAAAAAATAAACAGTTATTGACAGTTGTTAGATGGTAGTGATAGTTGTGACACAAGCAGCTTGATCCAGGGACAGGCGTCTTGGAGGATCCTTTAGATCCCGATGTGGAGATGGGAGGATGAGGTATGTATGTAACCAGTTAGAGATATATATTCTTCAGATAGTGGTGATGCTAGTGGTGGTGGTGGTTAAAAAATAAACAGTTATTGACAGTTGTTAGATGGTAGTGATAGTTGTGACACAAGCAGCTTGATCCAGGGACAGACCTCTTGGAGGATCCTTTAGATCCCGATGTGGAGATGGGAGGATGAGGTATGTATGTAACCAGTTAGAGATATATATTCTTCAGATAGTGGTGATGCTGGTGGTGGTGGTGGTTAAAAAATAAACAGTTATTGACAGTTGTTAGATGGTAGTGATAGTTGTGACACAAGCAGCTTGATCCAGGGACAGACCTCTTGGAGGATCCTTTAGATCCCGATGTGGAGATGGAGGATGAGGTATGGAACCAACAAGAGATATATATTCTTAAGAAAGTGGTGCTTGGTGGTTGAGAAAGCAGTTACTGTTATTAGTTGGATGACATTGTTGGTTGTGGTGTAAGCAGCTTTATTCCATGGATCAACATTGTAGAGGATCCTTTAGAACCAGATGCTGAGCTGGAGGATGAAGTATTTATTCACAAAGTAAAGTTATATTCTAGAGAAAGTGGTGGTGGTAGTGGTTGAGAGAGTATTACTATAATTTAGTTGTTGGATGGTAAGGTTCGTCAAGACACAAGAAGCTTGATCCAGGGACAGACTTCATAGAGGATTATGTTGCCGAGATGGAGGATGAGCTTTGTAAACAAAGAAAGATTTAGTCTAGATACAATTTGAACTGTCCAATGATGATGTGGGTCAAGTGGATTAAATCTAACTTTGCACTTCAGAGGGTTAAAGATGTTTTATCTCTTTTCAATTTCTGTATCCCAGGAGGAAGATGAGCTGGAAGACGATGATGATCTTCTCCTGGTCGACGATGAGGAAGATGAGGACGACGAGGAGGGACGATCATGGAAACGATGACGAACGCCTTGAGCCAGAGTCAAGCCAAATATTTTCATAGATTCTTGAATTTTGCAATGTATATTCAGTGTGCAAACAGATGGACATTGTATAATTCTAAATGATGTAAATGTTGCATTTGTTGCCCCTTCATAAAATGTTGACAAGAATCTTGACATTGTCCATCATAACGAACAAGATTTTGAAGAGATATTTTGGTTGGCTTATTCATCTTCTTTATCTGCACATGATAATACCAAGATTATAGACATTTAGTACTACATAATCTGCAATTAGATACAAAGATTGTGCAAATTGGACCTTTAGTGGCTTTGTAATCTTGAAATTGTTTCCACCATAATAACATTGCCCGATTAGGGTTGAAATAAAGTCTGCACTGTTGCACGCTGGATATATATATAGATGTATATTCTGCCAAATATAGGTTTAATTTCACATTATAAACTAGCAAGAAGTAGTACAGTGAAACCTTATTAAACGAGCACATTGGGTCCATTAAATTAATCCTGTATCGGGGCTTAAAAACAATGAAAAACAAAACCTGGACCTGTAAAATAAAACTGTGAAACCTCATTAACAAGGACATTGGGTCCATTGAATTGATCTTGTATCAGGGCTTAAAAACAATGAAAAACATAAAACCTGGACCTGTTAGATAACCTTGTTATATCAGGTACCTCGTAACAGAGCTCGTTATAAATAGGTTCCACTGTACCTCACCTAGTATGGTTCTAATATTGTCATGTTTTGATACCTTGTGACTCTCTGTAGATTTCAATGAGAAAGCAATGTTAATTTTCAAGAATACAATCAGACTTGAAATGTAATTTTACCAGTAAACTTAAATAATTCATAATCCAATAGTAAAGTGCATAATATACACTGAATGTCAACATTACCGGGTTATAATTGCTATTAGTTGCCATAATGGTTCTAACCAATATCAGGCAAGCCCAAAATTTGTGACTTAGTGGTTGCTAAGAGGATATGATTGGCCATCTCCAGCCCACTATCAAAATCTATCACAGATTACAAATTGTGTTACGAACCTCTGAAAGAATTTTATGACATTACTTAAGGTGTAAACAAGTTGATTTGTTACGTGAGAATTTATGAAATCTTGCACCTGACCTGAATCGTATTGATGACTATTGTTCTTTCTCATATGAATTATGTGATTGAATTGAAATAAGATTGCAGGATTGGATCCTGTTCTGTGCTTAATGTGGTGCAAATAGTAAAATGCCACATAATCTTATAAATGGCAAAATGTAAGAAGTTGTAAATAAGGATTTACCAAATGCGTGTTGGTAATCGAGTATTGGTTGACTGAATTAGTTCTTTTTTTGTGTGCATTTTAATTGTTCTTTGCATGTCGTAATGCCTTATATTTTAAAAAGGTACAAACAACTGAAGTACTTGATTTAATGTTTTCTGTTCTGCATTTTCCTAATGTTTACACAATATGCATAGTGATTTATATGAGTGTTTTATGTTTTTCTTCATTTTAATCTACATTCTACTTGAATTTTAGTTTTAATTTGATAATTCTGTTTTTATTATTCCTTTGTTCGGGAATGCCTGGTACATTTGTATGTCATTTAAGGACTGATTTAAACACATTTTATTTTATTATTCCTTTGTTCGGGAATGCCTGGTACATTTGTATGTCATTTAAGGACTGATTTAAACACATTTTATGCAATTATTTAGGAAGTGTGAACTACTAGAAACTTGCCCAGCTTCTTTTCTGAGTGTAAACCCTTAAATTGTGCAGTGGCAAGTTATATTTTGTTGTGAAACGACGGTTTTATAATTTGTTCTTATTAGTTGGATTTTCTTGTGACATCTCATTATGTCAATCATCACTTCTTTCCGCAATATGTGTCATTCGCTGAAAATGTTGATCCTTACAAACATACAGTGGTCAGGCATTTCTTAAAAGCATTTTTAAATGTACGTAATGAAGTATGTACTAGTTTTGTATAATATGATCCCATGACAATGTATTGTATGACTTGATATTATGAATGAAGAAGATAAAAGAAAAAAGAAGAATTGAGAACTCCTATCACAGAAAAAAAAACAGTGATTAAAAAAAAATGGATGTTGACAATCCTATCATTCTCAAAAGAAAATACAAATATTGCGACATAAATGCTAATTGAAAAGATAAAATGCAATATTTTTGGTGCAATTATAATTAAAGCAAAAAAAAAAATTATTGGACCACATGGGAAAACAAAAAAGAAAAGAAGAACAAAAAAGAGTGATAATTAAAAAAGGAGGAGTGGTCCTAAAATTACCAGTTCAATCATTTGTGAGGAGTTCTCAAGAGAAAAGATCAAAAGAAGAAAAAAGATTTGGGAAAGAAGAAGAAAAAAAAAACACACCAATCCAAGAAAGGATTCAAAGAGTGTACTCACCTTGTTGCCTCCGGGCAGCATGTTGTGTGGATGATTGTGTTGGTGCATTGCTCCTGCCTTCGGGATGGACTTCAGAGACGGACTGGATGGACAACAACACCAATACTCCGTCAACAAATTCAAGTCTTCAAAGAGACATTTCAACATTGTCCCTTGTTCTACCCTCCCTCCAAAAACCAACAAAACCAGCTGTAGACCCAACTACTCAAATCATCAGGGAACCAGATTCAAGACATCGAGGTGATATCAATGTCCCTTGTTCTACCCTCCCTCCCAAATCAAGAAAAGCACTCGAGCCCAAGTCTTCTTGAATCATCTGTAGACCAAACTCCTCAAGTCATCAGGGAACCAGATTCAAGATATCGAGATGCTATCAACATCCCTTGTTCTACCCTCCCACCCTCCAACCATGCAAAGCATTTGAGCCAAGATCTTCCAAGAGAATTGATCAACATTGTTCCCTCTGTTCTACCCTCCCTCCCTTGAAACCAAGAAGATTGATGCAAGTTCACCTGGTCATTGGGCATTACCCACAACCGGTAAGTTGAAGGCCCAGTCACTCTGCCAAACCGACCCTAAACATACAAAACCCTGGCTATTAGAGGTGATGTGCACTTATGGATGTTCAAAGTCAGTCTTTTATTGGTGTGCTCTCTGGCTTGTCACTTTATGGTCTGAAACTGGACCCCAAAGTGAAACAATCCCACAACTTACCAAAAGACTGGCACAAAATGGACACCCTAAAATGGACACCCTCAATTGCTATGATGCTGTGGTGGTGTGACTGGGTTTAGAGGTAAGTATTGGTGTCATTGTGGTGTATATGTATATATTATGGCATAGCTAAGGGAGTCGAGGCTCATTAACCCTATAACTAAGCATTACCCTGTTATTATTTAGTGCACACAAACTAGCCTAATTGAAAATGGTGGCTCACGGTGTAGTACCCTACGCTTGATGATTGTACAGCGCATCCAAAACATTGATATATATTTATGCCTCCGCAATGAAGTAGCCAGAGGCATTTTTTTCGGGTTATCCGTCTGTCCCGTTCTCGTTAACGCGAGATATCAAGAACCTGATTACGGATTTCGACTAAACTTGATCCATGTATCTTGAGGAGCCAATGAACCAAGTAGATTTGGGGATCATGAGGTCACAGTTCACAGGGCTCTTTATATGCGAAAAATAGCTCTTAATTGTGATTTCTCAAGAATTGGTTGACAGTCCATCAAACTTGGTTCATGTATGTATCTTGAGGAGCCAATGAACCGATTAGATTTAAAGGGTGACTTGATCAAAGATCAAAGGTGACTGCTCATAAAAATTGTGCAGTGGCGGAGGCATTCATTTCGACTGCGCAGTCGAAGATCCATCTAGTTCACCGAGTTGGCTCAAGTTTGCCGAATAACATTATGACAGATGACCAGGGGGGATCTAACTGAAAGCAAGATGTAATATTGAAATTTTCTGTCAATTTACACTCGACAGTATCATTTAGAAATAATAAATTGTTAATTAATTTTCTATTCCGCCTCACCTTTTTCTATTTTCAACTCCCCCTTTATGTACTATTTTGTACTGTGTTAAAACTTCTGTACCATTCTAAACTATGTATATTTATGTTTGTTTCTCTGAACGATGTCATACTTTCCGCAGAGATGCCAACCAGTACGATTTTATCGTATTTAGTACCACGTTTTGTTGAGAAAAATACGATTTTGGGGGAGAAAAAAAATAATAATAATAATAATAATCGATTTTTTTTGTTTTCTTTTTTTTTTTTTTTTCTTTTCTTCTCTTTCCCCCCCCCCCCCCTTTCTATAGTAACGGTCAGAAAATGTCAAAAAGAACTACGTTGAACCCTGATAAACTATTGCTAAAGTTAGGTATTTTAAATATATCACAAAAAAAACAACTCTTAAAACGTTGTGTGATCGACTGAACCAACTTTTATATTAACGCAAACATATAGAGTATTTTTGTTGCACAAATTGGCTTCGCAAAAAAAAGAAGATTTTTCTACCTCTTCTTCTTCTTCTTCTGGTATTCTGCCCAACGCCCCAGAGTAGGGGCCAACTGGGCAGGGTAGTTGGGCAGATCTTGTTGGCGATGAAGAGAGTCTGGTTTACTGGTTGCTTTGCCCACAAGCCAGGGGCCGCGGAACCGGGGGGGCTGCAGCCCCCCCCCCCCCCCCCCCACTTTTTTGGCTTAGAAAAAAAAAATACATAAGCATAAAATAACAATTATTTAAAGGTACCGTTGAGTATTGGTATTTCCAAAGTGCCCCCCGATATTTTTTTGTGAGATAATGAAAAAGTGACTGTCAAATTTGAAAGAACATACAATTTTAATGACAGAATAAACTTTATTTTATCAAAATCGGTTCAGAAACGGCTGAAATATCCATAAGTATATTTTTATTCAAAAGATTCTTCACCGGCAATCACCTGGGGATATTTAGACTTTTTAGAAAAAAAAATACTACTTGGGAAAAAATCTGAATAGTTTTTAAAAAGTCGTTGATGATATCTCTATTGAATCATTATTTTAACAAAACATTAAATGCACAATTTTGTATGAAAAATGGCTAAAACCAGTTATATTTTTAAATAGCACCCTCTTGAGTTGTAACGGCTCTTTTGGAATGATAACAGGGGTTTTACTTAGTCGTTTGTAATTGTGTATACTTTTCGAGCATGGTGAAATTACTATTACTTTGTACCGTAATGGTGCAGGTTTTGGTTACTAAAGTTAAGTTTGACCAATACTCAACTATCCCTTTTATAAATGATACTCATTGTGGTGTAAGATGGGTTGGGTGGGAGGGGGTGGTGTTCAACTCCTCAATTGCCCCCCCCCCCCACTCCTCCCACCCAACTCGGGTGCGACCCATTTTTTAGGTCAGCCCCCCCCCCCCCCCCCCCCACTTTCAAAACCTTTCCGCGGCCCCTGCAAGCAATTATTAATATTCGCAAGTAAAGGATTACATAGAGGGGCAATCATTCCCTTTGTGCAAATGTTTGATTTCATTACATCGTGCAGAACATTCACATTCGGCAGGGAGATATGGGCTGCACCCCCTCCCCCCGTTCTCCGAGATTTTGACGAGCGCCTCGTATTTGGACCCAAATATTTCATATTCGGGCAAAACTTGCACATAACTTGGCAATATCAACTTATTTTCGGACGAAATTTAGCTCATAATTGGTCAAAATCAACTAATTTTCGGACATTATGGGCTATTGTTTGGGGGAAATTTGTTATTTTTTTAATACCGCGGAAGGATATTATTCAGACAATAGATCTTAGCCCGAACTCTTTCCCGTATAATACACCCATGCATGAGAGCAGTGGCGTAGACAGGTTCCGGGGGGGGGGGGGGGGGGGGGGGGTGATTTGCCGTTCACGAGGATCAATCTCGTATACAGATACACACACACACACCTTGTGAGGTGGGGGGATGCATACCCCTCATCCCCCCGCTCTCTACGCCCCTGCTGATGAGAGCCTAACCCACCGTTACTCATCATCGCATAGCGTATCTAAATTTCCATCCATTTATCAAAAACTTTCTCGTCAAATATGATGAAGTGATCTAACGTGTGGGTATGGGGTGAGGGGAATGTAGACCCCCCCCCCCCCCCCCCCCCCCAATCCACCTCTTGCGAGTTTGGACAAATCCAAAATTCGAGCAAAAACATTTCATATTCGTACAAAACATCACAGATTGGGGCCAAACCATCACCCAATCGAGCCAAATCACCTTACTAACAAAATTCGTGACTATTATGTCTCAAAAATCGGTTTATTTATGGTGGAAGACACTGGCGTACTGCTGAGGTCTTGCATGAGAGCCCATACAATTAAATCATGACTTATTTCTAATGCGACTATACAGTAATTTTAAAAAGGGTATTTCTTGAGACATGATAAATCAGATTCTACTTCATGTCAAGTAAAATTTCCTTCCTAGGTATGCACCAGATTGCATAATTTCAAGGTGAATGACAGTAGTGGGAAACGCCCCACCCCAAAAAAATTAAATGAATGCTCTTATTACCAACCATGTGAAAGAATATAACTTTTATACTAATATGGGATTAAATAAATTTGGCCAGGAAACCGCCTACTAATTGATAAAGTTGCAAAATTATAAAACTGATTTACTGTAAATCGTACCGCCAACGCGGAAACGCGCATACGCTATACGTGCAAATGACCTCCCTCAGGAATCGGTCTTGTCTAAATACATAAATAATGAACTGTACATTATTATGTCTCTGCGAAAATAATTTGTTGGGTGCATATTGTAAATCAGTGTTTTCGTCATGAAACAAATATAACTATTTCTTTCCAGTCGGTAGAATCATGACGCTCTTACCCACATAATTATAGTATGTGGCGTCAAGTTTGAATTTCCTTCCTATAGGTATGCACCAGATTGCACAGTTTTAAGTCCCAAAATGCAAAAGCTCCCTACCGTGGGAGGGGGGACACCCCCTCCCCCCAATCAGTCGCTTCGCTCCTTCGGGCTGGGTCGCTTTGCTCCCTCACAAAGTCCCAGACTCACCGCTTGCTCAAAGTTGGCAACACTGCCATTATGCTATACGTACATTGTAGTGATGCGGATTTGTTTTGCCCCCCAAAAAGTTTTTGCTCATTACGCCACTGGTGGAAGACGAGCTATTATTCAGGCAAAAACAAAATCTCGGCCCGAACTGGAAAATCTTTTGCCCGACCGCCGCCGTTACTCATCCCAGAGCGTATTGACTTTTCCGTCCGTTCTTCCCCGTGCAGCCAAACATTTTCTAGGTAATGTGAAGGTGTTGTTCCATGATCGGAAGCGCTTGACTTGGAAACCGATCGATGCCCCAGCATGTATTTCCTAGTAATAAATATAATCCGCATTGCCGCTCTCATCTCAGGAGTATATAATTATGAGTAACATGGTCTAGTTAATTAGCCCTTCGCCATTGGCAGCAAGTGGCTAGTATGCACGGGCGTAGACATGACATTGATACCCATTCAAGTGGGGGGGATGAGCTATTCATTCATCGGATTACATCCCCCCCCCCCCCCCCCCCCAGTTGAATAGGTATTACGTAACTCGCTACGCCCGTGCTAGTATGCTCTCCGGGGAGTTGAGAAGGATCGCAATATTATTGCGTGGGCAGTTTTTCTTATGTATTCATTAATTTATTTATGTATTAAAGGGAAGGTTGAGTTTTGGTAGAGAGGGCGCTAGACTACTTAATTGGTTTGTGAGGTAATGAAAAACTGAGTGTAAAATTTGAAAGAGCATAATATTTAAACAATAAAATCATCTTTGTTTGATCAATCGGTTCAGAAACGGCTGAAATATCCATAAATATAACAATTTGTAATAAACCCGGGGCCCCGGGTTTATTAGAGAATTTTGAACCAGCCGTTAAAAATTCAAAAAAATGCTTCCTCTTTTAAAAAAGTTACAAAATAGGTATTTAAATAGTTGTTGGTTATTTCTCTATCTAATCACTATTTCAACAAAGCATCACATGCACAATATTTTATTCAAAATGGTTGAAACCGATGCGTGTTTAGAGAGCGCCCTCTTACGTTTTAACGGCTCTTTTTGAATGATAACATGAGTAATAGAATATAAAGTGAGTAATAGAATAAAACGTTATTTAAACAAATTACTTTGTAAGGAAGGAGAAGGGAGAGGAAAAGAGAAAAAAATGATAGTTGGTGCCCAACCTCGAATTATGGGAGCACTGCCTGGTATATGCCAGGATGTATTTTTTTTTTCTTCTTCTATGTGATAGTGGAAATTTGGAGGGCATGAAACGATTGAAATAATTAAAATGTATTTTAAGAACTTACCTCCGGAAGACGCTAATTTCACTTTCTCTAACATGCTTTTGGGTTTGTGAAAATGGAACTTTCCAAATTTTGATTCTGGATGTGTAATTTGGCCTACAATTTTTTTTATATTTTTTTTAAATTTTAGATAATTACGTAGTTTATTTAGGTATTGATATCGTCAACTCAATTTTTCAAGGAAGGTGGATTTGGCGTCTTTTCCTTTATTGGAGCCGAGTTCTTCATTAAAAGACAAGTTATTTTGTTTCGGGTTACGGTTTATACACTTTGGGTCTGTCTAGCAGATTATAATACTATGGGGATGAAAATAGATAAGTTGGGCTTTTATTAAATTGAAAGTAGGTCGGTAAGATGGTATTTGTATATGAGATGCTATTGTGAGCAAATCCTCATGAGATTCGGATGAAGTTGCATTCTACTCTGCATTGTTTATGACTGGGGGAGGTAGGGTCACAGGGTTTTCGTGTGCATAGTCTTGCGTAATAGCTATGGAACGTTACTAATAAGGGGTGGTCGCATTGGGCGCGATTCCGCGCGGCTGTGCCCGCGAGTGCCGTGCGCAGTGGTGCGAATCCGTGGCAGGAAATTATTGTGTTCTAAGCGCTTCGCTTAGCGTGCGTGCACATTTTTATGGCAATTGACCGCTCTGCGTCCGGATTAAGGCGGCTTGCCATGGATTCGGGCCGATGCGTGCCGCATTCGTGGGTTTGGTCGAGCGGGGTCGCGTCTTTTGTGACCAGGCCTTTAACGGGTAAAGGTTTTTACTTTCATGCTTTTGAAATTGAAAATATGTATGTTAGGATGGTATTTGGACATGTGATGCTATTGTGAGTAAATCCTCACAAGATTTGGGAGTTGTTTTTTTTGTTTTGTTTTTTGTTTTGTTTTGTTTTCCCGTGGATAGCCTTGCGTATTAGCTATTGAATGTTACGTAACGGGTAAAGGTTCTATTGGTGTTTTGTTAAGACAGTGTTGGTATAAGTATGTTATGGTTGATAATAAGTACGTAGTTAGTTTGCCTCGTACAGGCTAGGAGCCGTGTTGGAATATATAGGACTGGTCTGGCTGGGGAGGGGCGGGGTGGGTTGGGGATCGAGGAGGGGGGGGGGGGGGGGGGAGTAGCGGAAATGTTTTTTGTTTTTGTTGGTGTTTGGTACACTTTTTTATTTCTTTTGTCGTAGAAACCTCAACTAGGAGCAATGTTTAGTGTATATATCTTACAATTTAGTTTAGTTCAGTTACTGTGTCTGTTGTGTGTGGTGTGTGTGAATGTTGATTGCATTGCCTATGTTGTTGGGGACCTCGACCAATATGTCAGCTTTTGGAGTAATTTATATATTTTTGAGCCTGCTCTTGTTAGCCCGTGTCTTAGAATTTTATATATGGAGAAAAGAATGCATGAATATTTGTATGTTAATATTTAGTTATGGAGGGTAAAGATAGTTATATTAGGTGTAATTTTCTTTCTTTGAATGTTAATGGAATCCGAGAAAAATCAAAGAGGGAAAAAATTTGTATATGGTGTAAAGATAAAGGAGTAGATATTGTTTTTTTACAAGAAACATACAGTACAATTGAAGTTGAGGAGACTTGGAAATTGCCATGGAATGGGAGTTCATATTTTAGTCATGGGACAAACCATAGTAAAGGGGTGCTTATTTTGATAGACTATAAATTAGATATTCAGGTTTTAAATGTTATCTCAGATGATAATGGTAGATATGTTATAATGGAATGCATCATTCAGGGGATGAAATTGATAATTGCTAATGTTTATTTGCCAGTAAGAGGAAGAGAATTAGAGAAGATTGATTTTTTAGTAAATTTTGAAAAATTAATAAGGAACATTAATAAAGAAAATAATGCAATAATTATTGGAGGAGATTTTAATATTATTTTAAATAAAGATTTAGATTATTTTGGAAATAGTAGACACAACGTTCAGTCTAGATTTAATATTCTATTTGAACAATTTTTAGATAGATTTGAATTGCTGGATATTTGGAGGGTACGAAATGGATTAAAGAAACAGTTTACGTATAGGCAAATTAATCCATTTATGCAAAGTAGATTAGATTATTGGTTGGTTTCTAAGCAAATAGAACAGGTAGTTTTTAAGTGTGATATAATTCCTTCTATGGCTCCGGATCATTCAGCCATTCAGCTGCAATTTTATGATAAGTTAATTAATTCATTTAAGTTTCAAGGATCCTATTGGAAATTGAATAATAGTTTATGTCAAGATATTGAATATATTAATTGTATTAAAGAGGAAATTATTCAATTAAAAGATGAATTTCAAATAGAAATAGAAGATAAAAGAGTTTTATGGGATTTTTTGAAAATGAAAATTAGAAATGTTAGTAGAAAATATTCAAAAGAAAAGGCAAAACAACGAAAACAAAAAATTGCAAATTTGGAAGAGGATATTTTTAAGTTGGAAAATGAATTGTTGAATGGGATAGACCAGGGAAAAGTTGATGACTTGGAACGGAAAAAAAAAGAATTACAGGATTGTTATAATTATATTAATGAAGGTATTAAAATTCGCTCTAGAGCTTCACACTATGAATGTGGAGAAAGAGACACTGGATATTTTACTCAATTAATGAGGTCTAATCAAAAGAAAACATTAATTAGTAAACTTTATATAAATGAAAATATTTGTTTTGATCAAAAAAATATTATGCAAGAAATATCTATGTTTTATAGTAAGCTATATGCTCAATCAGAGGAGGAAATTTACTTTGTGGATGATTTTTTTCAGGACTTGCCAAAATTAAATTTAGATTCGAGTTTATTGTGTGAAGGAAAAATAACTAACGGAGAATGTTTGGCAGCTATAAAAGAAATGGCATGTAATAAATCACCGGGGAACGATGGTTTAAGTGTGGAATTTTATGCACAGTTTTGGCCACTAATAGGAAATTTGGTAGTAAACTCTTTAAATTTAGCTTTCGAAAAAAAGGAATTATCTTCGTCACAAAAACAGGCAGTTATAAGTTTAATCCATAAAGAAGGAAAAGACCCCCTATTTATAAAAAATTATAGACCAATATCCTTATTAAATGTAGATTACAAAATTTTAACTAAAGTGCTTTCAATAAGGATTAAAAAAGTTTTAAATGAAATAATTTCTGTCAACCAGGTGGGATATTTAAAAGATCGAAATATAGGTGAAGCAATAAGAATGATAGATGATATAATTCATCATACATCAGTCAATAAAATACCTGGATATATGATGATAATTGATTTTGAAAAGGCTTTTGATTCAGTTTCACATACTTTTTTGCAGAAGGTTTTAATTACATTTGGTTTTGGACCGTCATTTTGTAGATGGGTGGAGACTATTTATAATAATGCTCAAAGTTGTGTTTTTAATGGGGGCGCATCTACTGGATACTTTAATATTAAGAGGGGTGTAAGGCAGGGGGACCCCCTGTCCCCATATTTGTTTATACTTTGTATTGAAATTTTAGTTCGTTCAATATATAAAGACCCTCAAATTCAAGGATTCACGTTCAATAACGTACAAATAAAACAAATTCTTTATGCAGACGATATGACTCTTTTTATTCGGGACTCCAAATCATTTAAAAGGGTGGAGAAATTGTTTGAAAGTTTTGCTAGAAATTCTGGATTAAAAATTAATAAAGAAAAAACTTTCATATTATTGTTAGGCCCTTCTCAAAATAAAGATATTGCTCTTCCATTTGGTAAAATAGTACAAATAGTGAAGATTTTGGGTATTTATTTTTCTTTAGATGTTGAAGTTCAGGAAAGGACAAATTATAAGGAAATTTTGAGTAAAATTAAAAAGTTGC
>JBAMJV010000317.1:0-98873 GCA_037951105.1 Echinarachnius parma | reverse complement strand
GACGGTGTGTGTATCTGGGCCGCACAAGAATCCGGTCTCTGCAAGACGGTGTGTACACATTTTATAGGTGGTGTGTGTCGTATATATATTTGGATTATGCGTGACGCGAATAACTGCCGCTTAAATACAGATAAATACATAAAGATAGTCGATATATGATTAAATAGTCAATGTCTTTTATATAAAGTGACCAAGAATAACGCAAAGATTATGATTATTTACGGAGAAAAAACATCATTACATAATATATTTAATGGGACCGAGTGTGTGCATCTGGGCAGCACAAGAATCCGGTCTCTGCAAGTCGGTTTGTACACATTTTATAGGCGGAGCAGCCGGAGTGTGTGTGTCGTATACATATTTGGGTCATGTGTGACGCAGATAACTGCCGCGTAAAGACAGACAAATACATAAAGATAGTAGATATATTATTCACGAGTCAATGACTTATAAATTGACCAAGAATGACGCAAAAATTATCATTATTTACGGAGAAAATACAATTTCATTACATAACAGAATTGATATAGGCCGCACAAGAATCCGGTCTCGGCAAGTCGGTGTTTACACATTATCACTGACCTCTACATTGCACATTATACGGTGTATGTGTATAAACGTGTTTATTATTTACGTTAATTCAAATTCAAATTACTCTTACTATATATTATAACAATAAGTATCATTACAGGGGTAATTATATACATGTAATTGCATTAAAGCGCTTATAGATGATTAACAATCAATAATATTAGGCGCTATCATATTTGTGATATGCGCTATATAAAAAACTGTGTAGAACTACCGCTTAAATATAAATACATAAATTAACATAGTCGATATCTGATTCAAGAGTCAATATCCTTTAAATTGACCAAGATGACGCGGAAATTATCATTATATACGGAGAAAATATATGATTAATTATCATATGGACGCACAAACATCTTCGCGAGCAGCGAAAAAATAACATTGATACTCTTCCGACGATATAACAACGATTTCAGTATTACTACACAATTAACTAGCTATATTTCAGTCGTGATCGTTAGTTTACTGACTTCATTATGAGTATTACACGTAATCAGAAAGGATGTACGAGGGTGTTTCACAAAGCACCTGTCGTCACGACAAATGCCATTTCTATGACAAATTTCCATTTCTATGACAAATTTGTCATCGATGACAAATATCCATTTCAGAAAGCTTTTAAAGGACTTGTCGTCACGACAAATTTGTCGTCACGACAAATTTGTCATAGTTATCTGTCATAGGCCCCGTTGCAGAAAGAGTTACGATCGATCGTAAGTCCCAAAATTGATCGTAAATGGCCTTACTTACGACCAATCCAAGATTTACGATCAATCCTGTTGCAGAAAGAAGTTACGATCGATATTGACCGTAACTATTGGTCGTAAGTTTTAAAATTGATCGTAACTTTAACAGGTGATTTTTCTTTGGCGTAACTTACGATTAATTATTCACAAGGCACAAACATGGGCAAACATACCAACATACACACTCATTCAAGCACATAAATACAGATAAAACTCATCCTCATAAAACAGATAATCATACAGTGTTACACACTGATTCATAATTTCATACATACATGCATACAATACAGACTATACACATATATACATACATAAACACACACACACACAGACACACACAAACATCCAGTCAAACTTTTCTCAGAAGCCACTTTTCTATACCAGCAAACTAATTACAGTGGTAACTTTTCTTGTTACTCTGCAATGGTCATTATACAGTACTAAGGTTTTACTATATTAAATCGTAAAGGCCTGTATTGAAACAAAGGGTAATGCTTTACTTGACTGAGAATAAAAAAGGCCAACAAAGTGCATGTATTTTTATTCTTAAAATTTTTAATCCAAAAAGAGTACACAACACATGACTTTCGATTCATTCCATCAAATAGAATGTTATTATTTTGTAGTGAAATGAATACATTCTCTAGTGACTATGCCAGTCCTTTACTCCTTTTCCCCCAATTAATAATAATTGTGGCTACTTAAATGTAGCGCACGCATAGGCGTACCCAGAGGGGGGGGGGGGGGGGTTTAGGGGGTTTAACCCCCCCCCCCCCTTTGACCGAAAATGACTGGTTTTTTTTTTCTTCAAATTTTAAATGGTCTCGAGACAAAATTTAAGCGGTCGAGTGGTCTTGGCCTCGAAAACTGCAAAAAAGCGTAGTCTCAGCTTCGAAAATGGTTGATCTCCGCATTGAAAATTGTCTACGACTTCCTGGCTACCCCCCCCCCCCCCCCCCCACGGCGCTCCCGTTGCATCACCCCAGTCAGCTCAAAAAGTGCACATTGTCCACTTCCTGGGGACGATTCCAGCTAGGCAACCTCCAAGGTGCAGACATGGCTACGTAACTCCTTTCCATCCTTCCGGGTGACATACCTTGGGCTCGAATTTGGGACCTCACATTGGAAGGCACACGCTCTACCAATCTTGCCACACCGTCTTGCTCTGTCATCCTTCTCCAGCTTGGGCGGATCCCGTCTGTCGTCGTCTTCTATCTGCTAGCTAGCTCCGCAAATCCAGGCTGCTTGATGAGCTGAAATATAATACATAACATGAAAATAAAAAATAGAGTATACTTAGTCTTGTTACCTAAACTATATTCAATGACACACAGTTTCATCATTCAGATTAATAATTTTGTTCCCACAGTCAATGTCTTGGACATACCTATCACCTTGAAATGTCACAGTACAAGCTGTCACAGCTCTAGATAAAAATAATACTAATTAAAACCATTTGTTTTGGTCACATCACAGGCTATCCAATCCATGCTCACCTGCAAACTGGAATGTTCAAGAGATAAGTAATCAATTACATTTTATAAACCAGCATTCTATTTTAAACGAGCCCAAAGAGACGAATTAAGTCATGTACATGTTAGCCCGTTGACTTTGTAAAGAATGCCATACTAATAAAACATTTTAATTTTGAGCAACAAAATCATTTTTTAAATTATCTTTTAGCAAGTGACCTACTTAACCCATAATTATTTCATGCTAACTGAACTACAAACTAACGTCATAAGTATCAAAGAAAAATAAAAGCTTCAATATTTGTTTAAAAAAGCATTTTGTGTAAGATCGTCAAGTTCTCACCTATCCCATTGCTGTGGCTTGGCCTGGGGGCAACACCAGTGGCTCGACAGCTTACTCCAAGGCAAATGGCTCCAGCATGTCCTCCTCTCTCTTTCGCTTTCCTCCTTTCATCAGCCTGTCCATTCTGGTGATTTCTTCTGTGATTATTCTGCCTCTCTCCCACTTGTTGTTATGACTATATGGCTGTATACCACTGTGGAATTGTACAGTAAAAGAGTGCAAATTACCACATAAATTTGAACACATGACTGAGACTGCATCAGTGCATGGACTCACAGGAGCTAGGAGGCTAATTTTGTAATTTGGTCCTCCATAATATTTAATGTTATACGATATTACCTGCCAGTAAATTCTCATGCATTGAGAACATACACATTTTGGCGCTAATGTGGTTGCGTACCCTTTGTTTTTTCTTTCTTTTCCAACGCCTTATTTGTCTTTAAACTCAACTAAATTAGTTTTACTCACTGCGCTTTGTCCTTATCCCTCAATGGTCTGTTGTAATATTTTGGTCAACATTTAAGCCCTTTTTTGGCAACTTTAATCGATGGCTTTGAAAGCGTCGCGGCACCAGCTTCGCGGTCGCAAAAATCGAAATAGCAGGACTTCACGGGCGCAGGAGTAGTACTCTCTCCACGTTCATGTCACCGGTAGCTAACGGCATAGCTGCTCGCGAAGTCCCGCTATTTCAATTTTTGCGACCGCAAAGCTAGTGCCGTTGCGGCAAAAACCCATTGATTAAAGTCGCCCAAAAGAGGGCTTAAATGTTGACCAAAATATTACAACAGACCATCGAGGGATAAGGTCAAAGTGCAGTGAGTAATATAATATAATACAAACTAATTTAGTTGAGTTTAAAGACGAATGAAGCGTTGGAAAAAACCCAAAAAAGGAGTACGAAACCACATAAGCGCCCAAATTTCATCTTTGCATTGCCCTTGATGGCCATGGCATGTATACCTTTTTTAAAATTTTGTATTTCAGTTTTGCTTTAAAAGTTTAACTTATTTTTTACACATATTCATAAGACAATTTGTCATACATGTATTTGGCAAATATTTGAAAGATAGACCATATATCAAATACAACATCTACAAATAATTAATTAAAACAGGTTTCATAGATGTCTCTGATGTTCAGGTACAATTTTTCCTATTCCCATATAAAAATGAGTTCACAAATCACAGAAACAGTTTCGAGTTTGGAAATGGTATATGGATACTATGTACTAACATGGATTTCAACACATGGGGTAACATTGTAATAATATACGTTGCGAATCTGCATTCGAGATACCATTATGCTAGCATAATGACGATTCTATACAAAATGAGCAACAGTTAAGATCATTACATAGCAACATAATAAGGTAAGTTTACACTACATATCAATGCCGATTAATTTATCTTTGTAAAAGGTGTAAAATGTGTACTTACCGCTCACCACTCGAAGCAGGCTAGGACTGGATAGATTTGTCTGCCGCGTCTCATATCATAATAACAAGCCAAATTCCGCGGGAAATACGCTGAATTTCGCGGTAATGGGTCGTTGTCTTTATCCCAGCCGTGTTGAATTATGTTTTAAATGGCATTTTCTAAAGAAATCGAGCGCAAGTCAAATGCACTTACGGTTGAATTTAAACCTCCTTTCTGCAACGGACATTTGAAATTGATATAAACTAACGACTCAATAAATCGACTGTAAAGTTACGACCGATATTCTTTCTGCAACGGGGCCATAGCCCTATACCCTACGACAAATCCAAAAAAGCTATGACATCTGAAAATGGCTGCACACATGATGTTGTTAGTGAGCAGGATCGGTCAAGAAATACAAAAAAAAAACTATGGCTCTTTGGAAATAGGCATCTAATTTTCTCTAAATATAGGTTGATCTCAAACCTATGTTATGTAGAATACATTGATACACAACATATCATGATTTTGGGAATGGAAAAGTGTGCATATGAAGAAAATATTTTATCAGAGTTCGTTGCAAATTTGAGTTCACCATATACCTTCCAAGAGCCAGTTTCATTGTATCTTGCCAGATAATGCTCTAATTTTTAGAGATTTTTCCTCCTAATCTCTTAGAGCTTATGAAAGCAATGTTTTGCTTGGGTTTCATTGTCCTATAACTATTCATTTGAGGTAGGCTGACAATTATAGTATACAAGACGATTCTTTATCCTCTTTGATGTGGTCAGCTTTTAGTGAGGCCAAATATCGGGGAAATGTGGTGTGTGATAGGTTGTATGTGTTGTTGAAGCAAACGGGTGCGGTTCGTTATTCCGAAGGTTCGTTATTCCGAAGGTTCGTTATTCCGAACACGTAAATTTCCTATACCTGAGTGTTCGTTAATCCGAAAATGAAATAGGGTTCGTTAATCCGAACATTTGTTGCATTATTCCGAAGGTTCGTTATTCCGAAGGTTCGTTATTCCTAAAATGAAATTGGGTTCGTTATTCCGAAGGTTCGTTATTCCGAAGGTCCGTTATTCCGAGGGTTCGTTATTCCGAAGGTTCGCTATTCCTAATATGAAATCGGGTTCGTTAATCCGAAAATGAATTTGGGTTTGTTATAATGCTATAATTTCATATAAAGAGATAAAATAAACTTAAATGTTTGATTGGAGGGAAAGGGGGAGGGGTATGCTTAATGCAGGCTGTAAATTAAATAAACAAAACACAAACTATAGTATTATATTTAATTTTCGGAATAACGAACCCGATTTTATTTTCGGATCAACGAACCTTCGGAATAACGAACCTTCGGAATAACGAACCTTCGGAATAACGAACCCGATTTTATTTTCGGATCAACGAACCTTCGGAATAACGAACCTTCGGAATAACGAACCTTCGGAATAACGAACCTTCGGAATAACGAACCTTCGGAATAACTGAACCTTCGGAATAACGAACCTTCGGAATAACGGACTGTAACCGATGCAAACACATACGGTGGTCACCAGCACCCAATACAAGGTTCACTAATAGAAATAATACAGTACAACGATTGAATAAAAGGAATGTCCGCACAAGTGATATAGAATTTGGTTGACGTCATTATTAAAGTGTATAAAACAAATGTCCAAAAGATGTATTGCACGTGAATAATTAAAGTCCATGGTAATTAATTTGAGCATTCAGTTGGCCTGAATGAAATGCGTGTCCGCGGAAGAGATGAGAACGAGAGTTCGATGATGATGAAGGTGATGAACGCGAAGACGCGTGAAGAGAAGGCCGATATATCATTTCAGTCCCATGGATGAACCAGCACACACGATGTGGAGCGAAGGCGTGGCGATGACTCCGACGTGTGCCGTGGAGAGATGAGCGAGGCCTGGAAGTCTGAAGGTGTGGTGCTTACACGTGTCCATGTAGACAAAAACGAAAATGGCGATCAAAAGAATTGTAGGAAGTTTTGCATGCAGAAAAGTGTCATCTCTGCGAGAGGAGAAAGATTTATAAAAGGTTCGAATAGCTCGGTGGATGAAGAGGTTGATGAAAAGGTGATGGCTTAACGCCCCATGTTGGTCGGCGGACTCTCCCCTATTATAGGTGTGTGAGTGAGGCATGGATTGTAGCCCCGTTTACAATCCATGGTTGTCGATGCCCATGTGAGTCAGATGGTAACTGCACATGGTGATGTCAAAGAGGAGGTAGAAGGCAAAGGTGTTCTTTGGATGAGCGGTAGAAAGAGAGTAGTGATGTTTTGCCAAAAGTCAATGTTCCTGACATGAAGAGAGCTTGGAACAAAGAGACAGTTATCTGGGCGAAAGTAAACGCTAGGCCAGAGTAAGGTAGTGGTTCCAAGTTGTTTTGTTAACATCGGTCTAGCTTTTACCAAGCTGGTATCGATGGTTTGTTGTACATGTATGGCTAGTCTGATGTTCAGACTGTGAAGCGAGTCCCTATAAGCTCATCCCATCCAGTTATGTCCTGAGGTTGCACAGCAGTGGCCAGTATCTGCAGATGAAGAAAAAATAAACAAAATAGTGCCCATTAAATGCAATCAGCAGACAAAGGAAAGAGCGAGCTCAACATTTTGCATGTTAACTATGCAATTCATAAAGATATCACCCTGCCGCTTTATTAATTTTAGTCTAGCATATCTTGGAAGACTGTATGGAATGATCAAGTAAACTGCTAATGACCTTGGATATTATCCAAGAAATTGCTCATTATCATAATCTCCTACAGTTCACAATATTTTTTTCATAGAATAAATTATGAAAAATTACTTTAAACACTGTAATTAAATATAGGCAAATAATTTGTGGACACTTGTCAATGATTGGTTTAACTAAAAATAATTATTATTAAACAAAATAACAAACAAGCTACAAAATAAAAAATTTAACAACAGAAAAAGCAAATAAGGAACAGGGTTGTATAAAGTGAATGATAATCTTTGTTAAATTCAACTATGATTTAACCAGGGGCGTCGATCCGTTTTTGATATTGGGGGGGCGAAATTTGAAGAAGAAAAATCCAGAGTGACCAATGAGACCGAGCGGGGGAGGGTGTGGGAGACCCCCTCCCACCTTGGGAGCTTTTGTATTTTGGGGCGTGAAATTGTGCAATTTGGTGCACACCTGAGACAGAAATTTTACGTAATATGAAGTGTATGGAACCAAACATACATTATGACAAAGGGAGGTGGACAATCTTCACCACTTTCAAATGTTGGGGGACATGATAATTATTCCAATATGATTTACGTTCAGCGCGTATGGACCGAATTGACTGAAAGTTATATTTCAGATTATTTTATCTTCTGTGAAGGTGGGCTAAGTTTCCGTAACCGAATACGTGTATAGATGAGGTTTAAATAACTTTGTTTGAGGTGTGCGTTTGAGAAAAAAATTACACTGCCCAACACATTTCGAAATATGAGTTCCCGCAACCCAAATGAAACTGTATGCGCGCGAAGCGCGCCGCAAAAACGAGATTTACAGTCCTTTTCAAACTAGAAAACGGCTATTTTTAAGATAAATTATTGATAAATGTGTCTTACCCCTCTTTGGCATTATAGCACTTGATTTTTTTCTTCCTCATTTTCGGAATTATTGGGGGGGCAAAATGATATGTTCGCCCCCCCCCAATATTTTCATTGGGGGGGCGACCGCCCCCCCTGCCCCCCCAGGATCGACGCCCCTGGATTTAACCAACATTACTTGGGGGCTGAGGCATTCACATTTCTCTGTACAGGGAAACCCTGTTAGTCGGGTAGTCGGGACTTTCAAATTTACCTGGTTATAAACGGCCAAATTAATAACAAACATTTAAATGAACGTCTGGGACTAGGCAATAGAGAACATGTATTTGTACATGTTCAGCATAGCATTTTAATCCTGTTATCTGACACAAATTGTGAGCTTATAGAATAAAATCGTGTATTGTATTAACTAAAATACAAAAGTTTAGAATAACAAAAGTGTCAAATGTCTCTCTAATAATGTACCTCTACACCTTTTCGAAGACTGTCCTTCTGAAGTTCAACATACATGCGTGCCTGGATGGACCTGCAAGTTGCGATGACTGGTCTTTATGACAGATCAACGTGATGTGCCCAGAATCTCAGCATTTCTAATTTTAAAAAGAAATTAAAAAAGGAGATATTATATTTAAATCAAAAGCCAATGCGGTATCATAATTATATTCAATATGCATAATGCAGGAAGAAATATGGGAGAGGAGAGGGGAACAAAGGGCTCTTTAGCTCCCCCAAATACCAAAAAGAGCCCTTATAAATTTACATAATTTTGGAAAACAATTCTAGCATGCTCTCTTCATGAAGGCTTGCTTGAAAAGTAACCCTTGGCAAATAAATGTAAATGGTCTGACTTAAGATACATAACACAAAAAATGAATTATGAAATATCCAACAATGACTGTTCACAGGTAATCTCTGCTGTTTGTACCATCATCTAATATATGGAAATATCCATGTATGTTATCATTTAAATGTATGACTGTGATGTAAATGTAAAACATTTAATTTTTAATTCTTACCAAAGATTGGGGCCAAGAAAGTGGGCTGGGAAGTTGGGCCTGATGAACAGAGAGAGGTACATGATGTATGATCTTGGATCAGAACTTCCAATAGGCCAGCAATTCAGCCACTATCAAGCTTGTATTTCTGTCAAGAAAAAAATACAAATGTTACACTTACAATGTTAACATTAATAACCAGAACGTCAATGACGTAGCGCTCATCCGGCATCTCGCAACATCAAATATCGCAAATTTCATGTGGTACTCTTTTCAACTGGTCAAAAAATAAAAATGTGATGCCCTGGAAGGGACATAAAAATTAATTTTAAAAAAAATAGAGTGAAAAAAATATAAATTTGACGCCCCAGAAGGGACATAAAAAATAAAAATAATTTTAAAAAATTAAAAAAATAAATAAATAAAATAAAATAAATAAATAAATAATAAAAATAAATAAATAAATAAATAAATAAATAAATAAATAAATAAATAAATAAATAAAAAATTACCATAATTAATTAATGGAGACAAATTTCAAAATTCTGTGTAGAAGTTTAGTGTACCAAAGTTAGCTCTACCAGATAAAGCAAACCAAATCAAAATCGGTCGAGAAATGAAGGAGAAGAAGCATTTTTTGTGATTTTTGGAATAAATTTGCATAAATTACCATAATTAATTGATGGAGAAAAATTTCAAAATTCTGTGTAGAAGTTTAGTGTACCAAAGTTAGCTCTACCAGATAAAGCAAACCAAATCAAAATCGGTCAAGAAATGAAGGAGAAGCATTTTTTGTGATTTCGTATAAATTTGCATAAATTAGCATATATAATGAAGTTCACGATTCTGTGTAGAAGTTTTAAATCCCCCTCCTAGCCCTATCTTATGAAACAATCAGAATCAAAATCGGTTGAAAAATAACGAAGTAGAAGCATTTTGAAAACTGTGGACGGACGGACGGACGGACGGACGGACGAACATGTAAATGTAAAACATTTAATTTTTAATTCTTACCAAAGATTGGGGCCAAGAAAGTGGGCTGGGAAGTTGGGCCTGATGAACAGAGAGAGGTACATGATGTATGATCTTGGATCAGAACTTCCAATGGCCAGCAATTCAGCCACTATCAAGCTTGTATTTCTGTCAAGAAAAAAATACAAATGTTACACTTACAATGTTAACATTAATAACCAGAACGTCAATGACGTAGCGCTCATCCGGCATCTCGCAACATCAAATATCGCAAATGTCATGTGGTACACTTTTCAACTGGTCAAAAAATAAAAATATGATGCCCTGGAAGGGACATAAAAATTAATTTAAAAAAAAATAGAGTGAAAAAAATATAAATTTGATGCCCCAGAAGGGACATAAAAAAAAAAAATAAAAAAATAAATAATAATAATAAATAAATAATAAAAATAAATAAATAAATACATAAATAAATAAATAAATAAATAAATAAATAAATAAATAAATAAAAAATTACCATAATTAATTAATGGAGACAAATTTCAAAATTCTGTGTAGAAGTTTAGTGTACCAAAGTTAGCTCTACCAGATAAAGCAAACCAAATCAAAATCGGTCGAGAAATGAAGGAGAAGAAGCATTTTTTGTGATTTTTTGAAACAATCAGAATCAAAATCAGTTGAAAAATAACGAAGAAGAAGCATTTTGAAAACTGTGGACGGACGGACGGACGGTCGGACGGACGACGGACGCCACGCCATGGCATAAGCTCATCAGGCCCTTCGGGCCGGATGAGCTAAAAATGGGCAGTTACGTATATTTTCAGTCAATATCAATATCTGTAATACATAAATAGATAAATCTATACACAATCAGATGAATCAAACAAAATACAAGTTATGTTCTGCATGTCAAGTGCAATGATTAATGTTATAATTTGATTTAGTTCCAAGTAGCATAGTTCTGTAAGAATGGATGGACAGATCTACAAAGAAAAAGTTAAACAAGTTAAATATCTAATGTCCAATGTACAGATGTTGTAGAAGACATTCCATGCCCAATAAACTTCCTTTAACTTAAATCAATTTTTGTGCAGGCAAGCTTAAAAAGTAGTCCCTGATATACATATCATTGTTTTCCCTGCTTACCTGTGGCCGATCTGCTCTCCCAAATATGTCATCATAATTTTCGCTGACAAAATTAGCAAGAATCTTGATATCTTCTGTAGAAAGATTTGATTTTCGGCTTGATTCCTGTAAATTGAATGAGATAATAGAACAATAAAAATACACATCAGAATTTCAATAATTTATGACTGAAATAAAACTAGCATTGTATGTTGTCTAATGATCATATAGAATCTCAAATAAGAATTAAATGTGTACTAGTACTTCCGTCTACTACTAGTACTACTTCAACTTGTACGTTATTTTAGGATTTAGTGTATTGAATTAGTTTTGTTCGCTTACTTCAGTCAACGCATCAAGCTAGTTGTGTATGACTATCCTGCATGGGAGTGCACACGCACTCGCGGTTTTTTTAAAGTGACAAACTGTCACTGGTATATAATCTCAACTACCTGGGGAGCATACTAGCCGTGCGCGTACTGCCACTGATATGATAGTGCAAAGGCTAATTAACACAACGTCACAAGTCGCGATACGACTTGGAGAGAAGTCGAGGTGGTGCAGAAATCACGTATTTTGATTTGGAATGGAGCGAAAAATTGTCATTTTTATCTAGCGCCAAGTTACACTTTACATCACATAACAATTAACATTGTGCATTAGGCCCCACCACTGCATGCTATACCATTATAACTAACGCTGTTAGGTAAACAAAAAATCCCGGCCCGTTCTCGGATCGTTAGAATTCTATATCACTAACGAGATCTCGGATCGGATCGGATCTCGGAGAAAAAAAATAGTGCAATTTGCTCTGAAAAAATGCAGCGTTGTAGACTCATCTTTCTTGTTTTATATGGCAAAAATATTAATAATAATGACGTTTCGAGGCATGTACATATCAATTTTTACGGAAAAATAATATTCAGATTATTCAGAGTTTCGCAAGAAAAGTATTTTTTCGATGGTTTGTTCGGCATCGCACCACACGTTTCACAGAAACTCAACCCGCCAATCGCGTGGAAAACCGCGCTTGTGAGCCACTGCCGGGCCACTGCCCTCAAAAATCGGCTATAAATTACCCTTTTAGGGAACCACACAATTCTGGTAATCTACTTACATGATAACATGGCATCTGAAAGCCAAACAGAATACAAAATAACACCCCAAATCAAAGACAAAACTGCTGAATTATCGATATATTTCCAAAGAAAAAAATCGGATTACGGACGGCTAGGCCTCGAGAGAACCCAATGAGTTAGCTAGCTATAGCTTGCATGCACATGCAACAAGTTATTAGGCGTTAATTTGGTCGTATTACTTTGCGTGTGTTATGGTGAACGTTTTTTCTTACGCGAGATCCATCCGAGATCCATCCGCCGAAAATTGGGGAATTCCCGGCGGCGGATCTATATCTGCACACGCAATTATACAAGCAAACGGGAGCGGTGTAGTAATTTTTTATCGATATTTTGCGCAATTGTTTTCATTGTTTAGGGGCATATTTTTGTTTCCGCCCAGCTATCAAACGCCAAGAAATCATGTAAGTAGAATATCAGAACATTTTTAAATGTGCAAATGACAATAAAACGTATTCAGAGCCACATTTTGAATGCACTGGCTTATTAGCTCGATCATACAGACATCCAACAGACGTCTCCCCTCGAGTATCGGCGTAACTTTGATTGCACATCCGTCCACAACATCGTTCAAATGACTAGCAATTTCGCGCATCCTGTTCAATTTTCGACTGCAAAACGAACTGACGAACCAAGAACAATATTGATTTCCCCATTTCTTATTTAAATTACACTACTTAATGGACTGTCAAACATACACATGTTCAATTATCACTGGAGAAAATGGGTCGGCAAAATCTTCCGATATTTTCTACCGAGAAAAAATATTTCTCGGATCCGTCTCGGAATCGGCTCGGAAGCCATTACCGCCGGGATCTCGGATCGGATCCGGATCGGATAACAGCATTAATTATAACATATAAACCTAACCCTTATTTAGTGGCTATACTCGTGGCATATCAATTTATAATAATATTAAAATGATTAATTATTAGCATAATTTAGGCTGGCGTTCTGCAAACTCACGACAGCGACACAAAGGTCAAAGTCTTTGACAAGGGCAAGGCTTGTAATTGTAGACCAGCTGACCAGAGACAGTCTACCATATCATGGCTGCAAGTTATGACAAAGAAAGGTGTTAAATTTTAGAGTTTAGTCTTACTCGAGTAAGATCAAGGGCAAGGACAAGGTCAAGGAGTGAAGGAGGTTTAATGTTATTTCGCGTTTATAGCCAGGGAGACGGGGTTTTGGACATAGTAGCCACCGCAGAGTTTCGGCGGGGTGCGATCTCGATAACCGATCTAGTGCAATTCACGCAATAATTCTCGTGAAACAAATCGAAGGGTTTCATTGAAATATAACAATTTTCTACATAGTTTGTCAACAAATAATATGTAAGGTTGATAACAATGACATATAATAGCTGAATAACATAGCATGCAAACTCACAATCACACATTAAACACAAAATAAGATAAAAACTTACGGCCATCATTTGGTTCTTGCAGGCTTCTTGCTGTATTGGCAGATTATAGATTCAGGCTCGTCCATAATTAGATTAAAACAATTATTTTCGATGACAAAAGTTGTCATGAGCTTCGTGAAACGCATTTTTATGGACGATGACAACTTGTCATGATGACAATTGAAATTTGTCATGATGACAAATTTGTCATGATGACAAATAATTTCTTTGTGAAACACCCTCCGGATGCGATGTATGGTACACTTACGTACACATAATATGGTCCACATAATTCACCTTTGCAACATTTCCGGGCCTACTATAGGTCCATGCATTGCATAATACACACATTCCTAACTGTCGCGCCCGGTCCGCATAATGCATGTTTAGAACATTTCCGGTCCCTGAAAGTACGGTCTAAATTGTGCCCGCGACCGGTCCCTGAAATTCACCGTTGGTGCGTATGCGTGTGTGTGTGTGTGTGTGTGTGTGTGTGTGTTTAATAGCCGTCGAAGGATTTTAATTGAGTAAATTGCGTGAGTGTAAAAGGATGGCAACAGGAGCGAGCTTACTGGAATGATTGTGGAAGGGGGAAAACAAGACAAGACAAATAAGAAATGAGAGACAAATAAATGTCGGACTATATATATTACCTGACTGGTAAAGAATGCTTGCCTACGGTAGCTTCAAACGGGAGCTACTACCCATTGAAACTGTGGCTTCTGTCTGCCCACGCAAGCTGCGAGCTAGTAGGCTAGCAGAGAGAGAGACAGTGCGAGAGAGAGACCAAAGCATAGGTAGTGAAAAGACCGATGTAGCTGGTGTGATCACTCATTCAACCGAGGAACAAGCGATGTACGGTGACCGCTTACTACCAGTTAGGGACTCAGCAGCTAGAGCATGCACACGCACAAGTTAGATTCTGTATATGAATGAATGAACTATCTCTAGCTGTAGCTGCGATTATTATTTAATCAATTTCTCCTTTTCGGGAAAAGAGGTGGAAATCGAAAAGAGAGTTACGGACGGGGCAGAGACGGGGTGTGATGGTGGTCTGTTAGGACCGTTCCGTTCTGCTGCAGAGCCATTCGTGACATTCCAGTGATTACTCGCTGCGGCGGGGACTCCAATACTTCGCACCATACCCACAACTTCTTGCTTCCACGTCCCGGCTGGTCCGGGGGTACAAACTTATCCCTTTTTTTTCTTCCTCCGAGGATTTCGCGACACGGAGCAACCAGGCATGACAGAAGTTATCACCCACGTTTAGTAATAGTTCCGAAAACCATTGTTGAAATTATCAACATAATATTGTTTCATCTTTTTTGTTTCACTTTTCAATCGATCGCAGGTTTGAAGACTAATTGAGAAGAACCACGAAGGAGACGCGCGTGATAACTCGCAGGAATCTCTTGGCTATCGCCTGCTTATTATAAGTTGGACAAACTCTATAGTTTTGCGGCGTGAAAATAAGATGACAGAACAAACTATGAATCGAGGGGAGATGTCGGTTGTTTGGGAGGAACACTCGCGAGTGCCGTGTTTCCATGTTCTCTCGCGATGCAGCAGAACGACATCGAACGACAGCCGATCGACAACGACGACGACGACGACGACAACGACGAATCACCACACACATTGTCAACAACAAGTCTGCAATGGGACGACGTCGGTTAGACCGTGCGAGCGGGAGGTCTGCCACCGGCATGAACAACCGAACACTCACCACCACCACCATCACCATCATCATTCGCACGAACAACATCGACATCATCATCATCCTCGTCATCATCACGACGAAGTGCACTCGTGCTTGCGACACGCGTCGTCCAAGTCGCCTTGGAGATCTTTATCGTCGTTTTCTTCACAAGTAAGTACAAATCCCTTGGAATCACAATAATCCCCATGATCATGATTATGGATCGATCTAATGCGTTATTTATATTTAATCCGTTCAGACTTTGGAGTGAAATAACCTGGGAGAATTCAGGTCAATTGGGTGTCAATTAAGATGAAGATGAAACTGTATCCAAACAAAATTGTTGTACGCACTTGCACTTGTATTTCGTTCTGTTGTGAGGGTAGGGGGTAGCAATATTGCGATGAAATGATGTTAAAAATAATAAACATCAATATTTTCAGGAAAAAAAATTATCGTAAATGTTCATCAGGTCAGGCTTTGTACAAAGTATATGAGGATTTCAGAATCCCGAGGGGGAAGGGGTTAACGTGTAATTTACTGACGTGGAGGGAGGGGGTAACTGCATTACGATGAAAATGCTTTGCAAAATAATAAACAACACTATTTTGAAAAAGAATTTCTCGTGAACTTTCTCTCTAGGGCGGGTTGAATATTTATCTGCAATCGGAAGTACGGTCGGATATCCCTGGGTCCGGTCCCTCCGATGCCCCTCAATATAACTCAAACTGTGTTCCTAGGGAGAGCGCGCCGCTGGAATGAACCATCACCATTAACCCACATGTTACCATGTTGTTGAAAAAAAAATTTGTTTTTTAGAAAGTCCATTATAATTTCATTTCGATGGCAGCGTATTTATCGGGTTAAAATGTGTCCATATAAAGTCCGTAGATCTGATCTAATGTCTCTTCATATACCCCTAACGTTCATGACTTTGCTCCTAGTGCGAGCACTCTGCTTGAATCAACCATCAATATTAACTCAGATGTTACCATTGTACAAATATTGTTTAGAAGTCCATTATATTTCGTTAGCACAGTATTTACCGGGTTAAACTGTGTCCATTATAAAGTCCCTAGGTCCGGTCCTCCAAATGTCTCTTCATATATCCCTAGATATGCTCCCAGGGCGAGCGCTCCACTGGAATAAATCATCACCATTAACCCCCATATCATGCATACACTTATGTTAGCACGATGTCACTGTAGAATAGTGTGTATAAACCATACAACCCGATTATATTTCCATATAGCACAATATTTACCGGGTGAAACTGTATCTATATGAAGTTCGCACCGTTGGAATCACCCATGTCATAAACCCATATGTTTCCACTGTTAAATAGTGTGTATCAAATTCCTTTAAATCATGGCAAAGTACGCGAAGAGTTAAACTGTTCACCCATGGAGCGCTCAGCTGAACTATACCTATACTGTTAAAGTTACCCCTTTCGTTGCCATAGGACGTACCAAATAAGTGTAAACGTCCAAAGGTATTTCCATCATTTAATCCTTTAAATCATGGCAAAGTACGCGAAGAGTTAAACTGTGTACTCATGGAGCGCTCCACTGGACTATACACATAATGTTAAGTTACCCCTTTCGTTGCCATAGGACGTACCAATTAAGGTGCGTGGTATAGTCGTTACTACTTACCCCAATGTGCACAGTTGGGGTTATACCAACACTTATACCAGAGAGGTGGGAAGACACTCTGCTTATACCAACTTCAAAGTGTGTGTCTCAAACTGCACGTTAGCATCAATTGACCTATTAGCGTGTTAAGAGCTTAGAATATAAGGGATAAAAGAGTGTCCCTCTTTGCACCTATAGCAAGGGCAAGGGCTTTACCACCACCAGCCCTTTAGAGGGGTTGTTTAGTTTTGTGTTGAGGGCGCTTCAAGAAATACTCTTTTTGGGGTGAGGTAATGAAAACCCAAGTGTAAACTATTAGCTAAAATCATTGTCGTTCTTTGGTGATAACGTGACACGTTTGTGTATAAACACTGATCACTCTGCCGAACATTGACACAAAGGTGTGTAAAAATCGATGAATAGTCGAAGTTAGATCACATCCTGTAAAAATAAAAACAAATAAAAAATGTAATGTTTAACATCTTTAAAAAAAATAAACAGTTTACATTACATAAAGAGTTAATACGAATAACACCTAAACACGTGCATTACATTTATTGATTTAGTTAGATATGTTGTACATGTGTACAGTGTTTAGTTTAACACCTACCACTTTCTATAGAATTATGACATACATCTGTGCAATAAATACTACGCAATATGACGAAATACCAGTTCAAGGATGAACGATTTGTAATAAAGGTGACACATGATGAGGATGGCATGTTCCAATTATTGCAAACTGAATCATAGCGAACGCGTGAACGGTTAGCTATGAATGGAATATCGCGTCAATTCTAAACATGGTATTCATTAAATGTATTTGGTTTTAACCCGTTCAATATTGGAATCTGTGAAGTGTGTTGCACTAAACACGAAATCGATTTTATCATCGATTTATTAATACAAAAGTCGATACTAAATCCGATTGTTTGTGTTAGTGAAATACCATTATGGTTTATACCGTGTGTGATTATCTAGGTAGATCATAATACCAACTGGTAGTCAACGGGTTACTACAGTGTTTTACACATTTAATCAAATCCCTAAATCCATGACATGACTTGGACTCCCCCCCGCCCCAAATAAAACAAAAATGAAACGATGAACAAGCAAATAGATAATAATCAATACAATAATTAATTAATGTTTTGGTCCTTCAGAATCTGAAATTCACGTCGAGGAATGACAAGAAGAAACGATACATAACTGAATAATGTAGAGAAATCGAATATACAAAGCCAAACTTCGGCTTTGCACAAACATTAAACAAAAATGCATACTATCCAACAACATACTCATGATAAGGGACCAGCTAAAATATACCGGTAAATAGGTCAGGATAGGGATGTTTGCACTTTTAGGGGTTTTGCTTTGCCAAAATAGTGGGGCATAATTTTAGGGGGCATGTGCCCCATTCATGAACCCCCCCCCCCCCCCCTGTAGCTACGTCACGTGACAGAAATATACGCAACCACAACAACTGTATAGGCTATGTCGATTATAGTCGTTGCTATGCCAGGAAAACCTCTGGCAAGCTTTCCGGTAGCAGGAAACAACTCTTTTTAAAATGTGGGTGTTTAATTTATGGAAATGGCGGCTTTGTTCATTTATCTGTTCATTTTCTCGGTTGCAAAGAAAAAACAAAAATTGTAAGGCGTCATTGGGGCACCGCTTGAATACGCCCTTTGTTAATGGACAGTGCAATTTGAAAGGTTTCCTAAGATATTTTTAGAGGCTCGACAATCACTGCCACGGGAATTCAAGATATTTCAAGATATTATTTATAAACATTCAATAAATAACTATGGTGTAATAATAAGAACGTTATTATTCATCGAACATTCCTACGCAAACAGGCAATTCGAACGTGTTCGCCAATGACGATTGGTCCTGAATGGACCCGAACAGTAGTGTTTTGTTGCAAATTACTCGCGCGCAATTAAAGATTTCGAATATTTCCTCGTTGCCATGGAAACGGAGTGGTTATTATCAGGCAGATCATGTTTCTCGATGTGTACCATAGTCTACCTTTTGTGACGTGTGGGAGTCGCAGACAACGAGGTTATTGTGCACAAGAATTTCAGGAACGTATGGCATTATAAGGTCTTTTGAGTTTTGTATTCCGTTTTATAATAAATAAAACAAACAAACACACAAATTATGCTTTTAGTCGAGTTATTCCCGCACGCTTTAATTAACTCCTTCCGTTCGCTATTCTTCTTACAATGTCCGCTTGAAGATGCTTGCCTCACGGGTACATGTGTGATGCCAGTATAGACACCGGGGTAAACCCTCATCCTCATCTTCCGGTGGTGTTTAGCCTCGCTTAGCAACCGTTGCCATGTGAGGTGATTGGCAGAAAATTGCGGGAATTTGAAAGATGTCTCAGTATAATTGTGCGGGGATTTATGACACTCTTTTTATCTATTCAGGTCTCGACTTCATCGATGGTCTCGATGTATTGCATGTATCCGGATGAAAATAACTTGCATTTTATATCAAACACTTCCCATTTATGTAGGTAGAGGGCAGCAGACCCTTTCAAGAACTGTTCAAAATTTGTTTTTAATCTGCACTAAACATATCTGTATAACAAAAGTATGTGCCTCTCGACTTGGTAAATGAAAATAATTCATCAACCGTAAAAAATTATACGTATAGCTGTACCCATTTGTACATACTCCAGGGGCCGCGGAACCGGGGGGGGGGGGGGCTTGGGGGGGGGGGGGCTTGGGGCTGCAGCCCCCCCCCCCCCCCCCACTGTTTTGGCTTAAAAAATGAAATACATAAGCGTAAAATAACAATTATTATAACAATTAAAATGTGGTCAGCCCCCCCCCCCCCCACTTTCAAACCTTTCCGCGGCCCCTGTACTCGTTTAACATTATGTTATTATTCAACTGCTTTCCCAATTCATTATACTATAATTTATATTAATTTAATAAATATTATCCAAGACGACACATACAATTTGATTTGGACCGAACATGTCGTGCAAATCGTATTGACGGAATAACTTCGGTAGCAGGCCGATAATAATTGTCTAATGCAAGGTTCAATCAAAGGTCAAACTGTCATTTCGCTATTTTTTCTCGTCAAACAGTTCTGTGACGTGTATATATTTTGACCATCATTTTGACAGTGCGGTCTGGTGCGGTTGCTATTTTTATACGGAAACTCCCTCAATCATGTCAGTAATCGGTTATGCATAGCGCTCTCGGGTGGTGTAGCTAAGGGGGGGGGGGGGGGGGGGGGGGGCGGGGCACGCCCCCAATAAAATATTTGAAAACAAGTTTAAAGGTGGAAATAAAGATAAAATAAATAATGACGGGGTTGTCCCAGTAAGTTATCCCGCAACATGCCACTAAATATGAGTAATAATTTAGCAACATAACAGAGTCGCCAAAAATGAATGAATTTGGCGGGGCGCCGCCCCCTCCCTCCTCCCCCATATCAAATGGCAACAATGAAAATAGGTAAAATTTATACATACAACTTACCGCTTGACTATATTACTAGATCCATAAAGGAAACACATAGAGTGTGTCCCAAATAGTTCGTGCGCCCCCAACGCCCCCAATCAGTCCAACCACGCTACGCCACTGATGCATTGGTAAAGGCCCTGTCACATATCACCGGATAGCGTAAACAGATGCACGACGAATAGAAAGTTTGCGAAATCAAATTTTTCCGGTGGTGAAAGATATTGTCTCCATTGCTTCATGCACAAAACATTCCGCCGATAAAACAACGTACATCGCCTAACAAGGAACGGACAAGAAACGCATATAATACAAAATGGAGACAAACGGATTGAAAATGTTACTCTCCGTCGGGCATCCGTTTACGCTATCCGATAATATGTGACCGGGCATTTTTGGGAGCACAGTTTATGAATGGAATAATCTTGCGGCAATAGCTAGGAACCACGAGTTCATTATAACGCAATTACTGCCTGATGTATTAAATCCGACCGATGGATAAAGATAGATTTGTTATTAAATTAGAGATATATAACTTGTACCTTTTAATAATGTAAAGCGCTATGATGCTCCCATGAATAGACGCGCTCATATAACCGTTATTATTGTTTATTATTATCATTACCTTTTAACATTTGAAGATGAATGGCACTTTTATATAAAGTTTCCGATAATACTGAAGCCAAAATCTAAAAGTTCCCCTTTAAGAGGGTTTGATAAGGGGAAATTGTGGCATTAACTAACATAATGTGACTAAATTTGCTGAAATATTGAAAGATAGAAAGAGGACAACATTCTATTAAAGGGATGCCTGTAAAGTGTCTAACTCCACGAAAATTACTTGGAGCTTCCTCATTTCTCTTTTAAAGTGTTGTTTAGCTTATGGTAAGAGAAGAATAAAATAGGGTTAGATTTTTGCCCCTTTAGTATGACTATATATATCATTCAGCTCAAGAGCGTTAATAAACGGTCACAAACCTCATAGACGTCATACAGTAATTCGTTGTAAAAGCTGACGCATATTTTTGCCTTTTTAACCAGGAAAGCAGTGTTCTTTTTCAATGAAACTTTCACACATCATTCGGACATAATATCTTCCAATGATTTTGGTACAGGATTGAAGTCTCAAATGTAATTTTGGGGCAATATCTGACACTTAACAGGTGCAGCTTTAAACGATTACCTCATAATGGCAAGTCAATAAACTTGACCTGTTCACTGGAATAAGCCTTCAGCGCCCGTTGGGCAGCTAGGCTAGTATGCTCCCCAGGGAGTTGAGACGGTGCGCAAGATAATTGTGCGGGTTTGACCTGTACCTGATGACCAAGGGTAATAATAATAACGCGCTTAGAAACATTGTATTAAGCGCTATATAAATGTAATATATTATTATTATTATTATTATTATCCCATATAAAGTTAATTCAAAACCAATTAGGTTCCTGTGTGCAATGGGTTAAAGCTGCAATAATTAAAAAGAGCACAAATTAAATAATAGGTAGTTCATGACCTAACGTACCTAATGTGTGAAAAATCTTGGGTTTTTTTACGTGCGGATTTGCAACATTGTAATATTTCTCATATTTCATGTCAAATTCCGCGAATCGGATATGTTGTTCGCGCCATGTACATTGCACATGGATTTAAATACCACTGAGTTGGCAATGGGTGGAAACCGCATGTATCGTATTTTCTGAATCATTGCCAATAGGTTCGACCTTTTTCGTGGTTTATTGTCTTGTTTTTGTGCATAATTTATTCTTCAAGTACATCCAGTGTTATTTTGGTCAGGTCCTGTGGTGGTGTCAAAGCTTTTAGATATTTGCATTGACACGCAAGATGTGGCTTTAAAAAGTTCCATCAGCTCAAAAATGTGTCGTTGTTTATGTTTTGTTGGTACTTGATTTCGGAAATGTTTGTTTTTAACTTGAAGATTTGATATGGTTGCCGGATTCGTAAATCACACGCGAGGTGTCATCTTGCGACCGCCTTGCGCACGGCGCCAAATACACTCTGGCTCAGTGTTATATATAGTTCGCACAAAAAAAAGCCTATACTTAGGTCAAAACAAATAAATTGATGGATTGGAGTAACGGGCAACCAAACATTAGGGTAGGTAGGTAGGGGGGTTTTTTTTCGTTTTTTTTTTCGTTTTTTTTTTCGTTTTTTTTCAGGATTCGCACAAATACACAAAAAAACACATATAACACACAAATAACACATATCGCAAAATTTTTGAAAAAAGAAAAGAAAAACAAAATCAGAAAAAACCTTTAGGGTCGGCCAACAATTTATTTGTTTTGGCCTTATAGTTACCACTGTTCGGACCGTAAGGTTCTACATCCCCACGCATTAGAATCCTTAAAGGGACTTAGTAACATTGTCCAAATCCTCAAAATCCAATTGGAATTCTAGCGGTTCCCTTATATTTGTTGTATTCTTATTAACAAAAAAAGTATGGGACAGGTTTCGGTTTTACAAATTTCCCTTTCGTTAAAAAGATATTTACGATTAAAGTGTTCAGATGTCAAATTATCCACAGGATCATCAGAACCGTGTACAAAGTGAGTGCAATGAGTTAGTGAATATCACTTTGCATTTTTGCTCATTACTCGGCTATATAAAGTCCGTTTAACTTGAAATTTTCACACAACACCCAGTGGACATATCAGATAACAATAATATACATTGTATCTACCACTCATCGCTTTTTGAACATGTCAACAAAGTTACTAGATCCCTTTAATCGTGGGGATGCAAAACCGCTTATCGCCAGTGTGTATTACGCACCGTGCACAATGCGTCCGCAAAATGGCACCGCGCGTCTGATTTACGAATCCAAACGACCTTTAAAACAGTATTCGTCTGTGTCTTCCCCTCCACACCACGTGCCGCCAGTGTAGTGGTATAGAAGGTTTGGATTCAAGTCTGACTACATTAACTAATTCGAACATTAACCAAACATCCGCAACAATGTTTACTATTTTTTTTCTTTCGATTTGATGGTTTACTAGAACCTTGAAGAAGAATAAAGTCTTGATCAGCATTTAAAAACCGTGACGCCAAATCGGTCACCGCTGAGTAGGACGTACCACAGCTTCTATCCGGTTTGTAGGGTTGATGTGCTGATAACCGTACAAATTATTAAAAGAAAAGGAATTGAAAATTAGCTTCTTTCAACCCTTATTTTTCTATTTCAGATTTGATCATAGGTAGTTTAAAACAGTATTCGTCTGCGTCTTCCCCTCCACACCACGTTATTTTCGATCGGTCTTGTGTCTATTTCAGTCTGCAATTTATTGGTATATCCATTCATAAGCCCGCCTATTGGCTATAGCAAAACCCAACACTTGTCGGTAATTCATGTTTTGAAGAATTGGCATTTTAAGTTCACACAATGTGTGTAAAAGACACATGATTGTAAAATTGAAACAATCATACCATCGCCATGTATTGACCAATTAGTTAGGACAAAGCCTCAAATGAAAGCTTGTGATGCGGCCTTTCTAATGGTATGAAAATCTACATTTTGATTTTGACCGACAAGTGCCGAGTTTTGCTATAGCAGGTAATAAGCCACGACTTGACCTTACGACAGTTGCAGAAAATTGCAGTAATCTTCAGTCTGTTTTGTGGGGTCTTCATTACTGACTTACTGACTTATGAATGGATCTACCAATAAAGTGCGGACTGAAATAGACACAAGACCGATCGAAAATAACAATTCTCCTGTCGCACTTGATGGTATATAGGATATATCCCGACAGTATCAGTTGTTAGTCGCGTGCGTCTTGGATAGTCTCTGCCTCACAGTCGTTTTAAGATCCTAAATCCTGGTACACAGGCATTTTGATACAAACTGCAACACATGTATAAGTGATAAACCATCACAGTTATCGTAATAGTCTAGCACGTTGATACAATGCAGACGAGGGTGTTAATAACATTGGAACGTCTTACACTCATATATACCTTTTATTTACGCGCTGGCCAACGACGTATATACAGTATTTGTTACATTATGTTATTATTAGGCCTGCCTGAAGCGATTCGCGTTTATTTCAAGCGTGGGGGTGCTGCACCGCGGACCGCCAATGTGAACTAGGCTAGTGTGCGCGCACTGCATAACACTTTATCACCTGACTTAGTAAAATACAGTGCATCAGATGACATGTAACATTTTTAACTGTTACATGGCAGCTGATGCACTGTTAACCGGCCAATTGTTTACGACAATCAGATGATAAAACAGTTGTTAACTTTGCTGTCGGGAAAATCATGTAATGTTCCCGCGGGATGTAAAATGCTATTTCGTGAAGAAAATAAGTCCCTCGACTACGTCTCGGGACTTATTTACTCTTCACTCAATAGCATTTAAAATCCCTCGGAGTGGAACATTCCGTGCTTTTCCCTCCGCCACCAGTTAACAACTGTATACTATTACACACATCGTGCGTAAGGGGTTCGCAAGATGGCGCCGCGCAGTACGAATCTGAATTGCCTTTAAAGTTCACGCTAAAGGACTTTCACATGAAAGGCAGGTACCTAGATACTCTAGAAACAGTTTAAATTAACATGATTAAGCCTCCTCGCCCTATTTGGTTAGTTGCCAACAATGTTACCAATACCATGATTTCTGTCTAAGACTGGATCATCTGATAAAAACGCCTTGACAATTTTATCGGATTTTATTGGATCAGAAATCTTAACACGTCGATCATAAATATCCTTCTAACTGAAGAGAAATGTTGAACACCCTAAACCGTCCCATGCTTAGAAATTCTGATACAATAAAGTATGAGTGAACTGCTAGAGTTCCACGTAAATTTTCATAAGAGTTTGTATTAAGCCGTAATAATTTTGTTAACAAATTCAGTTAATCATTATAAAAGTCATGATTTTAGAACCGTGGGTAAATCTGCCTTAATGGATGCCGCTCTAAGGGATTAAGAAAATGGACTACGTATAGGGCAAGCGGATGTAGATCAATCTTATATACAGCTTTAGGAATCATAACATCCTTTAAGGCGGGGGAGATCCCTATTTTGTTATGCTAAAGGTTTCGTGATTTAAACAAAATATGCGCTGTACAAATTATGTTATCGGATTTGATGAGATCAATAGCGGTTTTGCGATTAATTTATCTCTTTAAGTGAATATTGGATTATTATATTCCGCCTTTACGGTCAAAAATGGCTTACTATAGACATGTAGGGGTGAATGTAGCAAATCGTAGAAAGCGACCATCGCACGAATACAAGAACACCCCCCTTTATTATGGAATCAACATGTTCTCTACTAGATTTTGCAACCCACATAGAGCTCATACAGGACCCACCAGGTTCACGTATGCAATGGGTTAAGATTGGTTGTTTTGAACAAAAAGTACACCCTTTCGATATGATCATTATAGTTAATGTACGTTTGTTTTCCGCCACCAACATTTGTCTTTATAAAAGAAAACGAAAAATAGAATGCAATCTCTTTATTGCATTTAAATGATAAACATTTATTTGTGCGCGCAGCGGCTGGTGTGTATGAATAATATTGAACAATGACTAAAAACACACTTAGTTTGTACATCAGCAAGAGTTTTCGCTGACGACGAGTTAGGGCGAATGAGTTTTGAACATGAACATCATTCCTTATGCAGTATACACATGTATACAATAAAGCGGGCCCGATAACACCCCTCTTCAAGCTCTTACCACGTTGAATTGGTCAATTGGATAATGAAATGCATATTTCCAAGGCATGAAAGTCAATTGGATCAAATATACCTTATTTGTCTGTTGATTGGTATAATAACTAATGATATTTGAGAGGGGGTAACTCGGGGGTATACTGTACTGGAGGGGTACAGTAACTAGATGATTAGGAGGGGTATAGGACCGAATAACTAGGGACTTTAGAAAGGTTATTACTCGAGGAATAGCTGGAACAGGTGCAGTGAAATAAGTATGAATTATGGCGGGCTGCGAGACGGCGCCGAGCGTGTAGCCTTTCACATCAACCGGATTCTAAGCGGACACGTCCAGGCGCGCGCGTCCGGAGGACTGCGCTTTAAAAAGGTGAATATTGTTTCATTTGGAAAGAAATGCGATGAATTAATGTTTGGGAGAATTATGTCGCTATTTTATCGACCGAATTTTAAGCGGATACGTCAGGACGCGCGCGTCCGGAAGACTGCGCTGAAATAAATATGAATTGTTCCATTTGTGAAAGAGGTGCGATGCATTAAGGTTTGGGAGAATTATGTCGCTATTTTATCGGTGTCACACCGAAAGGGTTGGTCTGAAAAGTACAGTAGAGGTGCACTAAATAATAAGCACGAGAAAGAACAGTACATTGCCATTTGGTATTCAACAGTATGTTCTGTATAACCAAGTTAGTTCGGATAAACCCTGTTCTTCTATGGTCACACAATGTTAAGAATTATTTTGTCTATTGCTCACTTTGTCGTGCCATTTCACCTAATAACCATATGGGCTATTATCCACTTCGCCAATTTGCATTTCGACTTTTACTCGGATAAGCTTAAATTGAGAAAATGTTTGCCTAGGAGAAGGTTGTTAGCAGTGTTAAATTTCCTTGGTCTTTCATCCGTTTGGTCAAAGGATACTTTTAAATCCGAACGCCTCAATCACATAATTATATCGTTATAATTAAATATGAATTCGGAAAACAGACATCTGGTTATACAAATACAACGAGGTATACTGAGAACCGTTATAGTTCTAAGTAAGTTTTGTGGACTTGGAAAATGTTACTAGCTACCTTTAAAGTGATCCATTAACGTTATACATTTGTCCACAAGAGATATTTCAGACTTCAATCATCATGATCATATACCAACATCAATGTGTGATTCTTCTGAATGATGTGTAAACATGAAAAGTAACAATTTATATCAGAATGATTTTATCCCCGATCGATTGCATGAAGTATTCAAATTCTGATATCCGAAGTTTCCGAATTCCGATACGTTCTAGTACTATCGAAAAGCCAGAACGCTTTTCAACTCAATTTCAAACATCTGCATAATTATGGACACATTTGAAAAATCAAAACCCATTTCATTTATTAGCTATAGCAAGTTATAAGTGAAATGTAAAAGCTCCAAGGGATTTTGGTTGATTTTGACAAAGTTGATTGTTCACTTTAAGCACCAAAAAAATGAAAAAAAATAATTTGTATAACATTAATCGGTTTCATTACAGTAGGCTTTAGCTACTCAATAACCATGATAATATTTAAGTTATAAGGTTGATAACGAGTGGTATTAACAACACTCGCCTCCTACGCTATGTTTCTGCGTTAACTACCCGTAGCAACTCTTAACTCTTAACAAGCCAGTCATATTCCGTTATTTTTTTTAATACGGTATATTGATTGTCATTTTAAGGTCTCAGCTGGTATAATGTATTTGTGTCTAAAGTCGAATCGTTCACAGTTGTATAGTCTACAAATTGTTATGTTTAACAGTCATGCTGTTTTTTCATGCCGATACGTCTAACATGTCTATAAGCCAAATTGGTAATATTATCCGCGTTGTCTAAGTAAGATTGCGTCTTATGTTGTGTTTGTTTGTATTGTTTTTTGTTTTTTGGGGGTCTGAGTATGTTTGTTAGACATTAACAAGTAATAGAAGACATTTGTATTTGACAAAATGACGAGTAGACAAAATTAATGACGATTAGACAGAATGACGATAAGAGAAAACGACGAGTAGGTAAAGTGAGACAAAATTATCATTAGTTGGAACAACGATTAGACACAATAAGGATTAGTTTGAACAATACGTACTTAGACCACATGGAGAGCAGACGCACTCTGTGTAGACCAAATGGGTTTAGACTACATTGGTTTCAGACGAAATGGATGTGCATGGACCAAAATTAATTGTTTAGACACTATGTACACGTATATCGTGATGCAAGGTTGGTTCATATAGCACTGTATGAGCTTATTTCTTCTTATCTAGTTGCGTAGTTACTCGTTTAACGCATTTACGTTACATTTACCTTAGAACAACAGAAAAGCAATCATGTCGAAAGTTCAATTGTGACTTGTGTAATCTCGCTTTACTAGGCTGTTGTTAACCTCATGTATCATTTCAGGAATCAAGTGGTATTAGACACGTACATTTTAATGTATTGTTAGGTTCACATTTTAGTATTTCCATGGAAGCGATTAAGTCAATGGTTTTGTTTTGCATAATATTATTCAAAACATTTTTTTAGTGAAAGTTAATTGAGTGCAGTTGCATTTTGTATTTGCTCAATGATCATGACGATTACATTAATACTCCATGTAGCTAACATTGACTAAGATGAAAACAAGTTCCATTTTTGACAATCTTTAAAATAAGAATATTATGGATATTGCGAGGGTGTACTAAGCCACCGCAGTACAAGCCCTTCAAACTAATCATAAAATGATTATGCCATCATAATTATTATGTATTACATTTTATCGTAGTAATTATGAACAATTATATTCCACATACTAAGAATCTTGCTCTACGATTGGTCAAAAGTTAATCACGTGATGAAATATAGTTTCGCCCATCGTTACACACTCTGTAGATATCTTGGGTGAAAGTGCGTTGCACTCACTAGATAAAAAGTACTATCTACACTCCGCGGTTGCATTGAATTGAATACCAATAAGTGGCGCGATAACTCTATGCGCGCGAATTACAAATTTAATTGTATTCGTTGTGCATACGGTATACGTAGTACACTGCATACGCTATGCACTGTACATCAGAGGCGTCGATCAGCTGTTCGGAAAAGACAATGCATTGGCCGGGGCGAGCATTGTTTGTGAACAATTGCATTGTGTTTTCCGAACAGATCGACGCCCCTGTTGTAGTATATCGTACATACACTGTTTGCATGCTCGTTCTGTGTACTCTACTAAAATGGCGGCCACAAACATAAGGTTTGAGCTTTTGGATGAGGATGAAATGGACACGTTTTTACTGGAGAGTGAAAGTAAAAATACAAAGCGACAACTTAAGTTCAGCCTGAAAGTGTTCCAAGATTATTGCGATGCGGGAATCATACATTTTGACAAACTGTCTGACATGGACTTGAAATCGCTAGACCAAGTGTTGGGGAGATTGTATGCTGGTGTGAAATCGCGAAATGGTGAGTCATACAGTAATAAATCTCTACAAGCTTTGAGGTATGTGGTCTGCAGAGACATTTTTTGAATTTGCGAGACATAGACATTATCAAGGATACCAACTTTGTGAAACCTGGTCGAGTGTTCAAAACTGTTCTTCGGAAACTCAAGGAAGAGGGGAAAGCCAATGTAAAACGGCCTGTCAGTGAAACCGGCATGAACACGATTCAAGACAGTCTAGTCTAGACTAGGTCCAGGACTCTCCTTGTGGACTACAACGTAAAGTTTTCAATTTCATCGACATTATGACCAATTTTGCGAACAGGGGTGAAAAGAATTTGCATGTTGAACTGTTATGGAATTGTCATGGAATAACATATTGGTAAGTAGTAACACAGTAACAGTAGACTAGTACTAGATCTAGAAGATCTAGAAGATGAGGAATATAAAGCAAATAATCACCTTTTGGTTTCAGGCGATGGCAAACTATCACTTCCTCGGCGATCTGAATGTATACGCTATCTTTCCTCAGCTTCGCTTCGGAAAGATAGCTACATCCAGATCGCCTCGGACGTGATAGTTTGTCCCATCACCTTCACCAACGGTAATTATTTGCTTACTATTGATTGCTTTGCTACTTACTTGCTTGTTGTTTTTAATGTATTTATATTTTATGTTGTTTTTAATGTTTTACATTACAGCAATTACTCATTAACTTTATTGACTTGTCTATGATTGGATGTGCGCATATTTGTTATTCTCTGTTCGTATCAGTTATGTGTTCTTCCTTTGGACATCCCTATAACAGCAATTATTCATTTACTTGATTTACTTCCCAGTATTTATGATTCGAGGTGCGTATGTTGGTTAGGCTCTGTTCCTATCATTGCAAAACCTCTTCAAGGTTCAAGGTTCAATTTCATTTCATTTTCTCTGTCGGAAAGGCGCATATTGGTTATGCTCTGTTTGAATCATTGTATGTGTTCCGTTTGGACATCTCTCTCTCTCTCTCTATGTCGGAAAGGTTATCTATAATCTCCTATAGCTCGACTGTGTATTTATAGGCCTAGCCGACATTCAATCGTCCCCATAAATAGAAGTGACACCTCATAAGTGACATCATCCAACGAGGGAAATAACAAATCTGGTGTTGCATATCCATGGTAACAGGACGCCGTAATCGAGTTTGGTTCGCGCAGGCGGACGGGGCGATCTGCAATTTATTGGTATACAGGGATGCAGAAATTGGTTAGGAAGTCGACGGAAAAAGAGCTACCCGTGCGTATGGCGTGCCTACATAGTCAATCAAACATCGATCTTGAATGTATGAATCGATGTTAGTGATAATAGTAATTTTATGAATCGATCTGAGAAATATCTCTTTCGATTTCCGCTATTGAAAAATCGGAAAATATGTCCTTATGAGTGTTAATGGTATTCAGATAGCTGGAATTCGATTTGGACACGGTGCATTTAGTATTTAGATCCAGCGACTTAAATCAAGAAATCAATCGATACAGACATGACCGATTCATCGATTGTTTATCACTCTAATGTTAACATGGCTAAATCTGGTTCTCTTTATTTTGTCGATATATAACCTTTAAACAATTAGACCTTGTCAAACTAGAAGTCCAGGCTCAGAAGCAAACATATCTCGATTTTGTTTTTGTTGTAAGAATATTAATCGAAATTGTCTTTATATGTTTCAATAAATTGGTCCGTCTTCAATCCAAAATTTAGCTGTAATCGATCATGAGGAAACATATATCGATTGTGCAAACGATATGTACGATTCTGAAGATAAATAATCACTCGATCGATAATATATTGAACATGGATTGTTTTTACACTAGAGGCGCGCCATAAGATGTTGCCTCGGAAGTAAGTAGGGATGCGCTATCTGAGTTGCGTCCGCGTAATTGATGCGCCGAGTAAGAGATCACTCCTCCCGGTCCGCTCGCTATGGAAATCACTCCAATCACCACACCACCCGATTCCACGCTGTATCTCTGTTTGTTTAAACGTAATTAAGTGTTGACGATTTAGTGTCACGTCTGGCAAACACCGTTTAAAGGCTTTCTTAAAATACACATTTTTTTCTGGATTAAAGTCGAACATGCGATAGAGAAAGTAATATATTCTAGTGTTTTACAGTCGATTGTGATACATTCTCTGTATGATAACCACCGCTGCTACACAACTACAGAATAGGTAACAGATGAAGTCCTATCGTCCCAGAGCAACTCGTTTCTTAATAAACTACTGGTTGCGCAACCCTGATTAAACAACATGTTCATATAACAGAAACGTGGTCTTATTGGGGAGATTGCTACAACGACAATCAACAGGCGTCACTTGTATCAAAGTCAAACGCGTTAGGGTTAATCGGTATGACGTGGGGAAATATTTGTCTATTATTATAATAATCGATTACACACACACAGTACATGAGTGGAATCGATCAACCCGGTTGCGAAACCGGTCCAGATTTAGACTAATGTTGCGGGAGTCGTTGTGTTCCCATGGTAGGAGCAATTAACAGACGAGCAACATGTCATTGCCTTGTACAAGGTCACATTCCTCACGCTATGTCCTTCACTTTTACAAGGTCAAATTCTACATTCATTTTCAACAGCACCTTTTTTTTCTCGATTTGTATACACTTAAGTATGAACATTTTTTTGTACATTTTTGTTGGTAGGTTTGAAAATTGACACCGGTACCCTTTTTGTAAATTCGATCTAATGCGTACTATTTCTCTCCACGTGAAATACAGTTTCGCGTGTTTATCATGCTTCCATTTTAGTTGAATTCATGTAGACATAACAATGACTAGAATTAAAGGTCATCGTTATACAGAAAAAAAATTCTTTCCGATATTAATAATGACAAAAATAGGTTTTTTTTGGCAAATTTGACGGTTCGTCAATTTTGTTTTCTTTTGACTTTGCATGTTCTCATTAGTAATATGTGTCCCGGCCAGATCGGAATGTAGTAAGCCTGTAGGCTTTTGTTTAGGTAACACGCCTACTCGTTTACTCATTTTAACCTTTTCAATACCGGTATAAATTGATACAAAAATCATGCATATCCACATACACCACCTCATCAAGTTACTTTCGGTACCAGTCCTGAGCGAGCTAAGTTATCTGCCTCTTGTTTTGTAATTATCCCCCAAAATTAATCTGTTAACTACTAGATTTTGAAATTTATCATAGAGTTAAGACAGGGGCCAAGCGGTTACCGTAAGGCATTAACGGTGAGCTCCTTAGTTGTCATAATCAAGGGGTTAATAGTATGAATAGTACAGTGCCGTTTGAACCATAGAGTAACCATGGTAACTATAATATGAACCGACATAACCATTGATCTATCCATGCATCCATGGGCAAACAAAAGTTGTAGTTATTTCTGTCCAAATCCCTTGAGCATTTCTTCGACTAAACGATCATTATGATATCATAAATAAACATTAGAAATAATTCCTGTGTTTTCTGTCCATGGGAAAAAAAAAAGTTGTAGTAATAACTGTTCCCTTGAGCAGTTCTCCGACTAAACGATCATAATATAATATCATAAATAAACATAAATAAATGATTCCTCTGTTTTTTCTCTGCACGATATATTATTAAAGAACAACAGACTAATTGTACCCAGTATGAGGCATGAAACAAAAGGCCTTGGCAACGAAAAAAATACAAATATGTTAGTTGCACGCCCATTGTGCTTTGTCGAATTCTATTTATTTCTATAACTTAAAGGGAAACCTAAGGGTTGAATCTTCTTCTGGTGATTCTGCTCAGGAGCAGGTCCTTATCACCATCACACCTCTCTTCTCATGGCTCTTCTTTTAAAGTCTCCATATGGGCCATTCGTAACAGAATCCAACATCATGATGCGTTTCCTTCCTCTTGATCTCTTTCCTGGTATTCTTCCTTCCAGTACCAGTCTGAGCAAATTGTTATGTCTGATGATGTGTGCCACCCATTTCCTCTTTCTGTTCTGGATGATTCCAATTAGTTTCCGCTCTTCTCCGACTGTCTCCAACACTCTTTCGTTGCTGATTCTATCTGTCCATTTGATTTTCAGAATGCGTCTCCAGCACCACATCTCAAAGGCTTCCAATCTGTTGATGTCTGATTTCATGATGGTCCATGCTTCAGATGCATAGAGAAGGATGCTCCATACCAGGGACTTCACTAATCTCTTTTTCAGATTGAGATTTATGCTCCGTGTGAAAAGTTCCTTCCTCTTCATGAAAGCATTCTTTGCCATTCCAATTCTAGTTCTGATCTCTTTCGAGCATCTTCCACTTTCACAAAGCACGCTTCCCAGATATTTGAACTCTGTAACCTGTTCTAATGTTTGTCCATTAATACCGATTCTCAGGTTGGATGGCAGTTTTCCAATCTTCATCACCTTGGTTTTCTTGATGTTAATCTTCATTCCATATTGTTCGCTGGTGTTATTGAGTTGTGTTACCATTTCTTGTAGTCCTTCTTCAGTGCTTGTTATCATTGCCTGGTCATCTGCATACCGCACAGCTTGAAGAGAGCAGCCACCCACTGTAATGCAGTCTTCTACTGTTTCAAGTGCCTTATTGACCATTTCTTCTACATAGATGTTGAATAGTAGAGGTGAGAGTGGGCATCCTTGTCTCACGCCTCGTCCAATTGTGCCTGGACTTGACTCCTCTCCATTGACTCTGATTGTAACTTCTTGGTTCATGTACAGTTCAGCAATGAGCCTTCGGTCCTTCCAATCTACTCCAATTTTCTTGAGTATCTCCATAAGCTTCTCCCACATCACACGGTCAAAAGCTTTCTCGAAATCAACAAAACAAACGTATATGTCTTGATTGTGTTCGATATTTCTTTCACTGAGGACCCTCATCATTGCAATGGCTTCTCTGGTACCTTTCCCTCTACGAAAGCCAAACTGATCCTCTCCTAGATATTCTTCTGCTTTTGCTTCTAGCCTCCGATGTAATACTTTTAGCATAATTTTTGATGCATGTGATATTAGGCTTATGGTCCTGTGTTCTTCACATTTGTTGGTATTGGCTTTCTTCTCTATAGGAATCAGAATACTTTTCTGAAAATCAGATGGCCACTTTCCTTCATCGTACATTTTCATACAGAGTTCTGTTAGTTTTTCTTTCCCTCCTTCTCCAAGTATTTTTATCAGTTCTGATGGGATGTTGTCAGTTCCTTCAGCCTTGCCCGTTTTCAGCTCTTTCAGCGCAATTTCTATCTCTGCTTTGAGGACTGCAGGGCCAATTTCATCAACATCAAGTGTCAGCTCTTCTTCCAGCAAGATAATATCCGGCTTGTCTTCCTTAGCATAGAGCTGTTCGATGTACTCTACCCATCGTTTCTTGATGTCATCCTGTTCAGTCAGAAGCTCGCCTGTTTCGCTGAGTACCCCTTTCTGTTTTACAGCACCTTTCTTCTGTTGACACAATCTTCTCACGTGTTCATATACCAAATCATGTCGGCCTCTCTGTGCTAGCTCTTCCAGCTCCTTACATTCTTGTTTCCACCACTCATCTCTAGCCGAGTCGGTTACTCTTCTCAGTTCATTATTCAGTCGCCTGTACTCCTTCTTGGCATAATCTGTGTCCACATTTTTCCATTTCCTTCTTTCGTCCATTTTGTCTAGCATTTCCTGAGTGACCCATGGTTTTTTTCCTTTTCTTCTAGATTCCTTGCCAATATTTTGCATTGCACTAGTTTGTATGGCGTTCTTCAGTCTTTCCCATTTTTCTTCTACTGTATCAGCCCTGTCTTCATCTGTCTCCTCTATAAGAATATGTTCAACTGCCTCTCGGAACAGCTGGCCTTCTGGCCCTTTAGTCTTTTCCCGATTCCAGCATGGTTTTCGCTTACCAATGCATATTTTCTTGAGTTTAATTTGCACCTTCGCAACTACAAGATTGTGGTCTGTGTTGGCATCTGCACCTGGGTAGGTTCTGGCATCCAGCACACTATTCCGGTATCTCTTTTTGACTAGGATAAAGTCAATCTGGTACCTACGTACATCACCTGGTTGTTTCCATGTGTATCTATGTCTTTTGGTGTGTTCGAACCAGGTGTTTGTGGCAAATAATCCTGTTCTCTGACAGAATTCTGCTAGTTTGTCTCCTCTGTCATTCCTATTTCCAAGTCCATGAGGGCCAACTACATCTCCATCTCTTCCTTCACCAAGACTCGCATTCCAATCGCCCAAAACAGCTGTGTATGTTTGTCCTTTCTCAGATTTCATAAGATCTTCCATTTCATCGTAGATTGTGTCAACTTCATCGTCAGGGTGGTCTGATGTGGGCATGTAGACCACAATAATAACAATATCAATTGGTTTTCCTTTCAGCCGGACCAATAATAGTCTATCGCTGTGGTATATTACTTTTGTAACACTGTCTGCTGTATCCTTGTCGAGGAGGAGTGCTACTCTTCTACTGCTTTCTGAACCCCCGCTGCTAATTACGCGTACATCATCGCTCATGAAATCATCCTGGTCCTTCCATCGGACTTCACACAGACCTAGTATGTTCAGTTGGTACCTTTCCATTTCTCTCTTCACATTCTCTAACTTTCCTCGTTGTAGCATAGTTCTCACATTCCACATTCCGATTAGAATTGACCAAATCTAATTGAATAGAGTAATTCAAAGGTTAATTTGTATTGTGAGCAACTCTTGTAAGTCAAGTTATACTAGGAAATGGTTCTATACGCGGGAAGGGAATACATTGATGTGCTTTAAATTGATGCCACTTTAATCAATTGCATGCATACGGGAATCTATAGTATGTACTGTATTAACTCTATGAGGATTGTACAATCCAGCAGGAGACAGGTTACGGTATTTTTCATTTATTCTGGTGCCACGAGGCTCAACGACATTGTATACGATTATTCCAATTTCAATTTCAATTTCAAATTTATTTCCAATGATACAAACAAAAATCAAAATTACGAAATATTCAAGTGCAAAATTAATGTCACAAATTATTTATCACATTGTTACATAGATATGACGGAGTTATATCAATAATGTATTATAGTACGATCACTAAAATTGGAAAGACGGAACGTGCGCTATATAAGTAGCCACCATTATTATTATTATTATTATATGGGAAGTCCGCAAAGCTAAAGCTTGAATAAAAATGAAGTCATGACCGTATAGACATGGTGGAAAGAATGCGGGCCAGTGTTGATACAAAGCTCTGGATATTATGTTGTCTGCATTACTCTCCGTCAGTCAACGATGGCATGAGTTTATTTCATTAGCATTCATTTCATTTTGACGATGTCAGATTTACAAAACTTATCAGCGGCACGAGCATTGAAAATAGTTTCTGGGACGTACCACTATCACCACCACTAATTATTGTTTTTTTTGTATTCAATTTTTAGAGCACCGGTCTCCAATTTTAATTCAGGAGGTCTCGGGTTCGATTTCCGGCGAAGCCCAATTTTCTTTGCTTATTTGTTTTTCTTCATTTATTTCATTTTGCACGTATACTTAGGGCGAGCAGTTTTGTTTAACAGTCATAAGTTTGGATCCAGATGCTTTTTGCTTTTTGGTTAGAGCACCGGGCCTCGATTATCAATCAGAAGGTCTCGGGTTCGATTTCGCGACTGAAGTCCAATTTTTCTTTGCTCATTTTTAGTTTCTTTCATTTCTTGCGTACTTTCGGCGAGACGTATTTTAAGCGTCACAAGTTTGGATCCAGATGCGTTTTGCATTTTGGTTATTAGCACCGGTCTTCGATTATCAATCCGGAGGTCTCGGGATCGATTTCCGGCGAAGCCCAATTTTGTTTGCTCATTTGTCATTTCTTTCATTTCTTGTATACCTTAAAAGACATTTTTTTAAGCGTCTTAATTTTGGATCCAGATGCGTTTTTCATTTTGGTTAGAGTACCGGTCTTCGATTATCAATCAGGAGGTCTCGGGTTCGATTTCCGGCGAAGCCCAATTTCCTTTGCTCCTTTGTTATTTATTTCATTTATTGTGTTTTCGGCGAGATATCTTATTTTTCAAGCGTCATAAGTTTGGATCCAGATGTTCAAAGTGTGTTTACGTATGACGTCATACATCAGCCTTGCCCCGGGATACACGTTGGCCTAATTTTGTGCAAAATTGTTGATTCCTTCTTTTTCACGAAATGTCATGCTCTTATTATAACATGCTGGAACGTTAAATGTTTCCCCTGATGCCTATTAAAGGACACCAACGCCTCAACATAATGTTGTTGTTTTTCTATAAGTATGTCAAAAGGATTAATTGAAGAAAATTAATCTATTCTAGTATCTATTGCACAAAAGTAAGTTACACAAACATATCATTCCGCCCTTTTTTGCAAAAATTATACTGATTATCATTGGTTTTATGTAATTGCTTGTCATATATTCCGAAATGCCACCCTCGTAAAACAAACATAAAGGTTTAAGCGCTAATTGTCATCTGTGAATGCGCCAAAAACATTTAATTGACGGAGCAAACCAATGTCCTTTTCGTATAATACATGTAGGTTGTGATTGTAACCTAAGGCAAATATTATCGTTAATCGCAACAGGAATAAAACAGAAAACGTATTGTTATTAAAAATGTAATTAAGAAAAGGTTAATGTTACCACAGTGTATCATTAGCCATGTTTGTCTGCTCTAATACTTTCTCCATTTTCTGACATAATACAGAACTTTAATCACAATATAGAACGGACAATTAACCAATTCAATTCCATTTCAGTTTATTGATTTCATAAAACATATAATATTTACAATGATAAAATGTGTCTACTAAAATTACATAAAAGCCGATTGCTTGAAAAGATTAATTCCCTGATAAAGCATAATTATAAAAACATGTTGATTTAGAAAATAATTCAAAATTAATAACAATCAAAATATTACGTAATTGAACCCATTGCCCATTGCCTGGTGGGCGGCTATATTATTCCTAGGAAAATTGACCAAATCTAATTGGAAACCGGTTAATTCTATCATGAGTATAGGAGTAGAATGGAGCAAACTGATTTAGTGGCGTATAGCTACGTGTGGGTGCACATAATTTGATAAAAACAATACAAATCATAAGGGGGATATGTGTATAAAGAAAGAAATACATCAGGTGCGCCCAACAAGAAAGGTCTCGGGTTCGATTTCCCGCGACTGATGTCCTATTTTTTCTTTGCTCATTTTTAGTTTCTTTCATTTCCTGTGTACTTTCGGCGAGATAATATTTTAAAACCTTACTTTGTTCGAATTGTATGTTTACCATGCTTAAAGTAGTGTATATAACTTAAACGATTTACCGACGAGGTAGTGTGTTAGTCTTATAACCACAAGGTCCCCGGTTCGATTCCGACTTTGCCGTTTTATAGTACAATAATTTTTGCCAATGTTTTGCCAATTTAATGATTTTTCTAAATTATAGCGATTTACGCAATAATAAATATCATTAAAAAATAACTAAAGCAGGTAGAGTAACAAAATAGGGCTCTAAAAATAGAAAAATGTATGCTCTTTCTTCTTATACACTTCACATAACTAGTCTTCTTCTTGTTAAAGTGTAGGACTACCAAACCACAAATAGGCCTATGTGGGCCTTAGGCACTGATGGGTTAAAATGTCACGCTCTTATTCTAACATGCTAGAAAGTTGTATGGTTCCCCCGATACCTATTAAAGGGACTTAGTAACATTGTCCAAATCCTCAAAATAAATTTTTCATTCTAGCGGTTCCCTCATACCTTGTTGTATTCGTATTAACAATAAAATCATGGGACAGGTTTCGGTTTTTCAAATTTCCCTTTCGTTACAAAGATATGTACGATCGAAGTATTCAGATAAGAAAAACTCCGGGTGAGTTTTTCTTCTGTGTACAAAGTGAGTGCAGTGAGTTATTGAATATCACTTTGCATTTTCGCTCATTACTTGGCCATGCAATGTCCATTTGACTTGAAATTTTCACACAATACCCTGTGGACATATGAGATAACAATAATATACATTGCATCAACCATTCATCACTTTTTGCACATGTCAACAAAGATACTAGATCCCTTTAAAGGACACCAACGTCTAAATATAATGTTGTTGTTTCTTCGATAAGTATGTGGAAATGATTAATTTATGGACATTAATCTGTTCTATTATCTATTGCAGAAAACTAGGTAGCACAAACATGTGATTCCGCCCTTTTTTGCCGAAATTATACTGATTATCAATATGATTTTATGTCATTTGTCTGTCGTACTTTGAAATGCTGCCCTCGCAAAAAAAAATTTGTAGCGCTTATTGTCGTCTGTGGATACGTCAATAACGTTTAATTAACGGTCTATAGCTGCAGGTCCATGCTAATGTCCTTTTATTTCGTATGTAGGTTGTGATTGTTACCTGATAAGGCAAATATTATAGTTAATCGCACCAGGAATAAAAACAAAAAACGTATTGTTTTTACAAATGTAATTAGGTAATCTTGATGTTACCGCAGTGTATCATTAGCAATGATTGTCTGCTCACACGCTTTCTCCATTCTCTGAAATGATTCCGATCTAATTGATCGGATCATAACCCATTGCCTACGGGAACCTGGTGGGCCCTGTATTATCCCTATGAGAATTGACCAATCTGATTGGGAACAGGTTAATTCTATCGTGTGTAGGAGTAGAATGGAACAAACTGATTCAGTGACGTATCTATACGTGTGGCCCGTGTGGGCACATAGTTTGAAAAAATCAATATAAATCATAAGGGGAAGAAATATGTTTTCAAAATAACGAAATTCATAAGGTATGCCCAACAATAATTTGCCCCCGCCACCCCACCACCCCAATCGGTCTGACCATGCTATGCAAGTGAACCACTTCATTGGCGTAGTTTATTGTGTATGTTGGAATATATCTGTGAAGAGGTGATCTGGTCTAGTGGTCAGAGCTGCAGCTCTTCGCATTAATCAGCCCGGGTTCGAACCTCGGCTGCGTCTTTCGGATGGTGACGATAAAGGGCGGTCCCAGACGTCATTGATCAAAAATGATTGAACGCGTCTGCAAAACCCAAGTGACCAACCTTTATCTGATTTTTGTTTAAGTTTTACCGTCAACATGACGTACTATAGACGAGTCGTGCCCTACGTGACCAAGCCCCGAATCGTGCGCTTTAAATCCATCGATATTAATCTATGGATGTGGTGTAAGCATGGTGATGACATCATGCAGAATGAGATACAATACAATAGCACCGTTGCAGAATGAGATACAATTTATTGTAAGTTGCAATTCATTTCACGTCAGATCATGTGTTCTAAATGCGCAAATCTGATTGGTTGAAACGCGCAAATGTTCTGACTTACAATACTTACAATCGATTGTATCTCTTTCTGCAACGGAGACCTGGATTTTAATCAATCGGTATATAGCCATCTTAGAGTTATCGCAGTTTATTAAATCATTTCCCCCCCTATGATTATGTATTCTCTCATACAAATAAGACGCGAACATTCTTGTGGTAAAGTTGTATAGTCCAACGTATTTAGACTTCTCCTGAGACTAACTCCCTTTCGTCTGTGAAGAAATACGGATCGATGCATGTCGATAAATCATGGCGCACTATTCACACAGCCGTGAAAGGGGCTATACCCTTTCCATTGTCTTACATCAGTGACTGCTAAGCACCGGATGAGATTGGATATGCACGTTGTGGCTGTCTGATTCACCTGATCGAACCACGAAAACCGAATGAGAAAGACAGGAAAGGATATCCCTATCCCACGATTGCTTCCCGTCAGTTTGGCGGTGAATAGCTGCAGTCACCAAAACGTCATACAAACCCTTAACCATGAAAACCAACACTGTCAGGTGCGACAGGTGGGAGGGTGTCATCTGCACACCTCCAATCACAACCCCGCCCCCCTTCTCTTGTCCCGTATCGTTCGTCACCCTTGTCTCTATGTCACGTGATTCCGTTTCCAATTCTCTTCGAATATTAACCCATTGGCTATATACAGGAACCTCTTGGGTCCGGTAAAAACTCTATTGGGGATAGCAAAATCTAAAAGGGAACAGCTAGGTTAACCCTTTGTGTATGGAAACTTGTTGTGTCATGTATTAACTCTATTGGGATTGCCGATTCGAGCAGGGAGCGGGTTAAATGAGTGTCGTTATCTCAATGACGTTACTTGGTGTTTTTGTTTGACATCTCTGAGGAAAGGTTGATGTGGGATTGTGGCCTTTTTTCTTCCAAACGGTCTGAATTTGGAAGTTAATTATACCTCCATGTTTATTCGGTTATATTTCTTATTTGTTTTATTGCTCTTGTATTTTGTATTTATTGTTTTCAGTGGCGTAGCGTGGTCGGACTGCTTGAGGGTTACGATAATTATTTGTGGGCACACCTTATGTGTGCCCCCCCCCCCCCCCCCCCTCTTCCCCCCGTTACTACACCGCTGATTTATTTAATTAATATCATTAGGGTGTTTACTCATATTCCTTATGATAAATGCGTGCGGCAACCCCTCTTAATCCAATCTGAACTTCTTAATTAAGACTGTAACATTACTGGATCATTCATCTTGTAAGGTACGGGAGAGGGCCTCTATGATATGCCAATAAACCTGATAAATGAGTCAACAAGAACATGATTCATCATTATGGTTTAATTAATAAATTCCGACTCGCGGAAGTTTCTAGATCCCAACAGAGTACATTCAAGTAATGACGGGATTTGACAATATTTGAAAAAACCTTCAGTGTTAACCTTTCACGCGGATTAACGTTACGTGGAAGTGGACATATTATGATATTCATGAGGCAGTTACTTGCGCGGAGGACTTCTTGATGATTTTTTTTTTTTTTTCAATGGTATTTATTTTCTTCATTCCTTACATACAAACAATAACAAAGTAATCAGTAATGATGATGATAATCAAAGATTAGTCAGTCTTGTATGAGGGCGTTTTTTGTTTGTGAAACTAGTATAACTTCTGTCGAAGGCCATACAAGAAAAAAGCAATTAATAGTATTAGTTATAAACTGGTAAGCAGTAAGGCCACAGGAGTATAGTTATTATTCTGAGAGGGATCTTGTAACATTGCCAACATCCTTGAAACTTACTTGGAACTCTAGCGGTTCTCACATACCTCATTGTATTCGTATTGCAAATAAAATCATAGAACAGCTTTCGGTTTTCCAAAATTCTCTTCAGTTATGAAGATATGTATGATTGAAGTGTTTATATTTATGATTATCTAGTGGATAATTATAGCTGTGTACAGAGTCAATACGATGAGAAGGCGAATATTATCACTTAGCATTTTCGATCATTACTCGGTTATTATGACATTTATTTACCATTTAATGTTCACAGTTTTCAGATCACTCAGTGGACATATCAGATCACAGAATTAAACTCTTGTTATCGAACATTTGTCAGTTCTTGCACAAGTCAACCAAGTTACTAGATCCCTTTAATGGCAAATCGCAGACGAAGAAAACAATAAACACGCCACCATGGTAACGGAGTGCCCACTACCCGACGTGCAAAGCAGGCATGGACATCGTTGTGGATATTCCGAGTCATTTCAATGCAAATCTCCTATTTTAATAAGCCTCGCTTCTGGGCAAGTCTTTACGCCCATCTAAATTTACCAATTTAAATCGCAACATTTGACAATAAGAACAGAAAAATAGATCAAAATCACGTAGGGGTCTCACACGAATGGGTTCTTTACTTATTTGACGGCCAAGAGGGCGTCATAAGCACGTTGTTGTTTCCGTATTGTGTTCATATTTCTTGTAATCATTCACTTGTTTATACTCAAATAAGCAATATCGTATAAAGTTTCTTGACCTTTGATAACTGTTCACTTAAGCTTGACAAAAGTATTAAATATTAAGTTTTCTTTGTTTTCTTTTCTTCTTCTTCTTGTTTGTAGGTGAGCGTTAACGGGTTACTGCGGGTGTTGGTGTTCTTTCTCTCGTGGGCGGCTGTGTGCGCGGCACCAAGTAGAACACAGACTGACAGTATTTCAAGGTATCTACCGGAGTCGGAGTCAACGAACTTTTCACCATTCAGTCGCAACAACTCGCACCCGCTCGCAGCAATCGCCTCGCTCGACTTATCGCGGCCGCTGTCGCCTCCAAAGACGCCAGAGACTGAAAGTGTTCAGAAAATGAAGTCGCAGTCAGCGTCATTTGCAAAATCAACGTCGCAGTCAGCGTCATTTACAAAAACGACGCCAGCGTCAGCATCATTTTCATTACCGACCAAGTCGGGTAAGAAAACGGGTAGCGGGCCTTACGGAAGCGTCGACGAATTGCTAAACTCTGCGAGAATGCCGGGCGCCATGTCGGCGTTAATGTCGCACAGGGTCGCGTTCACATCAGAGCGTCCGCCGTCGCCGCCTTGGCCCAGCGACGTCACATTCGAGCCGCAAGACGACGACGAGGAGGAGGCGGTAGGAGAGGAGGATGAGGAGGTGGAAGAGAACGACGGCGCGAATTCGACGCGTGTTCGACGCCGGCGGCAGCGGCGTTCCGCGCACACGTACGACTTGGAGGAGGTGTGTCCGAGCCGCAGTGCGTGGGGGCGTAAGAGCTGGGCGCTGGACATCTACAGCAAGAACGTAACCATACTGTCCAAGATCCAGACGACGGAGAACAAGCCGGTGGACCAGTGGTTCTACGAGACCACGTGCGACCACCCTAACCACAGATGTACGGGCATCGACAACTACGCGTACGAGTCGTACTGCAGGGTCAAGTATGCTTGGGTATACGCCATGATCCGTACAGAGGCAGGAGAGGAAGGGTGGAACTGGATACGCATTAATGCCTCGTGTAGCTGCGCGATCAGGCGGAAGAGCCACCGGAGACACAACCCGCGCTGCAGACCAGAAGAACCCGTGGAAGAAATGAAGAGGAGAAAGAGATAGGCCCCAGAGGGCGCTCGTCACGGAAATATCACCAAGAACTGTGCTCTATTTATGCTAATTATAATTATATTTCTATTTATATTATTCCTCACGCGGGAAGTTTATTTATCATGCTTATGCCACGGACTTTGAGGCGTAGAGAAAGGAATTTTATTTTGTGGAAAATTATAAATAATCCATAATGAGGGTAATTCACAAACTAACATTTGAGCTTTGTGGTATCCGGGTAACCATTACCCTAAGCTATCGCTTGAGGTAATTGTGATTTCGATGAGATTTAAGGTTCCATGAAGTCCATCTGTCAGTTTTATTTAAATGTTGATCATGTTCATTTTAAGTTATTGAAAACTCGTATATATATTATATTATATTATAACATTACACTATTATGGTTATAACATTATTACCTGTGTAAATATGGTCACTAATGTATGGTTTGTCATGGGGCGAATGTGTGACATATCGATTGTCCGGTGCCACTGATGCGTTTTGCCTATATTTACTTATTTATGTTGTATTATTTCAAATCTTAGAACGCTGATACATAAGAATGAGTCTGACATGACAGTATCAAAACATTCCACGATAAGCATTGCGATAATCATTTGCCGGAAAACAAAATCAAAGTACATGGAACAGCGGATAAATTAAATTAAAAATGCTCGGAATAGTTCATATTTATTGACCCTTTCTAACAATAATTCAAATTTCATCGAAACAGAACATAATTTTACAAATATAACAAATTAACATACTGCGCGTGCGCAGACGCTCGTAATTGTTGGCATACGAACTTCCGGGTTACGTACCAAAATGTACGTAAAGCATTCTTTTCCCAAATTCCAAGTAAGTTTGAATGCAATCTCCCTGTGTTTTTGTGTTCAGACCCATAGAATAGCGTTATAATCATAGTGATAATTTCGATGTTTTTGTTTCTTTAATGAGGTATAAAATCGATTATTTTAAATTATGAAACAGAGTCTGTCCAGTAGAAACGCAACTGAAGATATCGTACTGTACATTTATCTTTGACAAATATATTTATTGATTATTTAATCCTTTCTCGAAAAGAATAACGTGTCTATAAATTACGCATTACAAGAACGTTCTTATAATCTGGTTATCGATTAACGATCACAGTTATTTAGATGTTATGATAATCGATGGAGGATTGTCATTATCGGTGAACGATAAACGATTACATTACAGATTTTATGTTAATCGATAGACGATTGTCATTGTCTATGATCGATACCCATTACATGTTGCATGGTAGTACATGTGAATCGATACGATGTATTCATTTTAGTAATCGGTTAAGGAGCATGAATAACGCGTGCCTAATCTGTGTTGGTCTTGATAGCATTCAAATAATATGATATAACAATTATACATGTATATCAAAATATGTGCTTTAGCATCCATATGGGCATTTTTTCGGTAGACGGAATGCCCGCATGAACGATTAATTTGTCCTTTTGTATTGTATGAAGACAAATTTATAGGTTAGGCCTATTCCTAAGATTATGTGCCCCTTCAAATAATTTGACGAAAACAGTAAAAACAAAAGGTGAAACATGGATATAGAGTGTCGGACGGTGTCCCTATATTCAGTAAGCCTACGCCGCACTTCTGCTCGTTAATGCTACGGTCACAAATGCTCCGATTTGGGCTACGGCGCCCGTACGATGCCACTTTTAGGTGAAATCTTGCGGGAATCTTGCGGCGCCCGCACGGGTGCCGTGGCTATCGTACGGTCGCCGTTGCATTTTTCCTCGCCGTACGATGTCAAAAATTTGTTTAACGCGGAGTTAAACCCAAAAAATGCATCGTATGATTTTGTACTTGCCGTAAGCCCGTAGACACATCGTAGAGAGCATCACACGGGCACCACAAGGGCATCGCACGGGCACAGCACGGACATCGCAGCCTTTTTTTCGAATATCGTGAGATTTTGAGACTAAATATTTGGCCACTCAAATCGTACGGGTACCGTGGAGTCACCGTAAGAGCACCGTAAGGCACTCGTACGGGCACTAAGTTTGTGTTCACGGGAGCCGTGCGATTTATGTTTCATTTTAAGACAAAAGTCATCGTACGGTCCCCGGCAAATATGTGACTGCTACTCTAAGATACCACAGATATCGTACGATATCACAATTTCCAAAAATCGTAGAAAATCCGCCGTAGGGAGAAAAATCGTACGGCGCCCGGATCATTTGTGACCTAGGCATTAAGGGATCTAGTAACTTTATCTTAATCTATTTTAACCAAATTCACTTGCATCTCTAGTGGTCTCTTTAATAATTAAACTGGTCTCTAAATAATTGAGCAATTCATATTTGAGGAAAAAAACTAGAGCCGTTTTAAAAGACAATAATGGTCAATTTAAAGTTATAATTCAAGCTCAGTTCAGTATAATTTTCTTTACATTGTATTATGCTCCCCTTGTACGATTCATTTTCATCTCTTTTAATTGTTTTTCTTATACCCTTTACTTCCCACAAGGAAGGCATAACGGGGACCACCACCCTAAAATAATATTCTTATGAATGAAAGGTAACATCTTTAGTAGTCCATTCCATCAACAAGTTCAGACAAATATGTTTCCAGAAAAAAATATATAATTGGGAAACGCATCACCATTCTAAAGCATACGTTCAAGGGTCTGCATGTTACAGTACGAAGACTACCTTTGTCCAGAGCGAACGAATCGTACGGGATTCTATTGTCTCCAAACGTACTCGTGAATAGAATTGGTGCACTCGCAAATGTTTGGCGCGTACGGAACCATGAAATAATAATGGTTCCGTAAGTGGTGGTAATTAATTGCATTGTTTAAGAATTACACAACCCTTTGCAAAATGTTGGGTATCTATTTGATATCAGAAAACGGTAACAAAACATATACTTATGTGTTGTTCTTTGCCTGGTGGTCCCCTTTAAATTCGCATTACGTTCATGCCTGATTAGATTTCAAAATAGTACGGGTTCATAGGTACAACATGATGCAAATTATTTTTGTTTCTCGAAGAAAAGCGAAATAGTAAATTTGTCCAAGAGTGATGATTTCGTTTTTTTGGTCAAGACAATAACGTAAGAATAGTTATTCAACGCATGTTGTAACTGCATGCAACTGTTCCGTTGTTGTTGTTATTTATTTACGTACGGTTGTGCAAAACACTAACGTGTGTTATGCGATGAATGTACATGTATAAATACATAAATAAATAAATTATTCATGGTTTATGCTCAAAATGACTCACTTCTTCGGGATTAAACGGTGCATCGTAATATTATACGAAATCATGTTTAAACGACTTTGTTTTTGGTTTTCCATAATTCTGTCCTGGTGATGATGGTGGTGGTGATAGTGATGACAATGAAGCCAAAGTGATTGATGAAGATGATGATGAAGCCAAAGTGATTGATGAAGATCATGAAGCCAAAGTGATTGATGAAGATGATGATGACGACGACGACATTGATGATTGGTGATGGTGATGATGGAGACGACGACGACAATGAAGATGATGATATTGATGATTGGTGATGGTGATGGTAGTGATTGTGATGGTGGTGATGATGCTAATGCTGATGCTGCTGCTAATGATGATGATGACGACGACGACGGTGATATTGATGATTGGTGATGGTAGTGATTGTGATGGTGATGGTGATGGTAGTGATTGTGATGATGATGATGATGATGATGATGATGATGATGCTATTGATGCTGTTTTTGATGATGGTGAGGGTGATGGTGGCGAAATTGTTCTAATCACCATTTCCATCAGAAACATTGGAGAAGGTCTCCAATATGTCGGAAGGAAATACATGTAATAAGAAGAATGCATCTTTCCATTACCATCACTAAGGATTGCAATGAAATTTACCAAACAAATAAAGAGATTTATACACCATGATTATTTGGCATATTAATGAATAGTTTTAATGATACATCACGTTACATATTTCATATGCTCCAAACATGGTAGATTGCAAACTAAAGAACCTAACTGGCATCAAGTCATGCAAGTATGTCATATGAGCTATGAAAAGTTGATATGATTTTTAAATCTAATTTTTCACATTATAAGTAGCAATCAAATCATACAGTGAAACCTCTTTATACAGAGCTGTGTCCGACATAACAAAACCATTTTATAACAAGGTAACTTACTGGTTCGAACTCATTTCATTATTTTTTTATATTTTGTTTACCCTGATATAAAAAGATATGTGATCAGGGCCCTGTTGCAGAAAGAATTACAATCAATTGTCAAGTTACAATTAAGTGTAAGTCAGATCATGTGACTAAATGTGCAAATCTGATTGGTTCATATGTGCATGTTTTCTAAATTGCAATTAATTGCAACTTTACAATAATGATTGCATCTCTTTCTGCAACATGGCCATAACAAGGTACATAATTTCTAAGATCTCAAGCTACTCACTATAACGAGGTTCCACTGTAATCAGTTTCATTTACCGAAGGTAGCCTCTTCATTGCTGTTGCACTGTCCTCTACATTAACATTGGTCATGGGCTACAAATCACATTAATTCAAGCCTCTAACATACACTGTTTCAACTCCCTGGGGAGCATTTTAGCCATTGCTACAAAAGATGTGCACACATATTGTACAACGTTTTCATAGTATACATAAATTAAGCACTTAACCTGTACTTTTCCAGTCCCTGGGGGACTGTTTTAGCCAGTGCTACCAAAGATGTGCATTTTAGCCAGTGTTATCATAGATGGGCACACATGTTGTACTACACTCTCATAGTATACATATTATATTGTGCAAACTTTACACACAAAATTCTATACTGTATAATTAGAACAAATTACATGCTTTAAATCTCCACTGGCAATGTAGAATGATGCATGATATAATAATTGTTATAGTTAACATGACATTGTATCTATAGGGTTGTATCAACATTTTCTACTAAAATCTTGTGTAAATATGTTTATTTTCCCCAACAATGATATTGTTGGTGTAAAAAGAGAATGACGGTTATTCAGTTTTGTACTGGGGAGATGATCATGTTTTAGTGAAGTTTGAGAGCTAAAATATTTGTAATTATCCCCCAATTTAGAAATGATTATTGTAAGAAAATGTGGGCATCACACGATGGAGAATCCGACCTACAAGATGGTATGCAGAACTCAGTTTAGCCCCAAATCGACGTAACGACCTTCTCACAGACTCTCACCCGATGATATGCAAATTAATGAATAAATAATACACATTGACATGTACATAGCAGTTAGTCCACAGTGAATCCTCTTTATAACGAGGACCTTTGGACCAGGAGAATTACGTTCTTACATCACAGTGAACAAAATACACGGGGGGCTCGGGGCGAATTCGCCCCCGAAATGCCAAAAAAAGCCCCCGAAGATCATAAAAGAGCCCACGTAAATTTGCATAGAGTTCAATGCAAAAATGTTTTGAGTGTATTATTTTCATGCAGGCAAGCTTGAAAAGTAGTCCCCAATAATAAATATTAATTTGTCCCCGTTAAATCAGGTATCTCACTATACCAGGGTTTAAACAAAAGTATAAAAGCAAGGACAAGAAAAATAACCTTCAAGTTGTTATACAAAGGTACCTCTTTATTACAAGCTGTGTTATAACGAGGTACTTGATGAAGTGAGGTCATTTCACAGGTCAAATTTCTTTGTATTTGATCTGATATCTGATATAACAAGGACAATTGAATGGACCCAAGGGCCAAGGTGCTCGTTATAATGAGGTTTCACTGTATAACATTATCACTATGTCACACCTCATGCATTGAGATTCCCACACATGAAACAATGCACAACTATTTCACCTCAGAAAGTAACTCTCCGCTCTTAAGCCCAATGCCGACTGTGCGATTTGCGCCTGCGAATTAGCGCGAATTGATAGCGACCTCGTACCAGTGTGAATCGCACCAGTTCGCCGCGAGTCAGCCCGATTTCATTGCGTACACGATCTTTTCAGTGTCTACGCGACTTTTCCACGGATCTCAGGGGATCACTCCCACTCTGGCAAGATCTCTCTAGATCGCTAGGCGCAAATCGCACAGTGGGCATTGGGCTTTACTGTTATGAAGTTCAGGTAAATCTAACATAGATTTATCAAATTGTAATACAAAGTAAACAGAAACAAAAAAAGAAAATTAAGACACAGAGGAATAAATCCATCAACAAAATTCAAAGTCAGTAGCAAGTGTAAAGAATAAATATGCCATGGGCATTCACATTTAGTGTATAGATGCCATATCCAGTCAAATACATAAGCCAAGATTTCTCATCATTGTCTGTGGTCAAAAGCGGAAGGCGAGTTGGGAGGGCGTCTGACTTACGGGGGGGGGGGGGGGGGGGGGGGGGGGGGGATCCCTGGTTCGAATATTACCATCAGACAAGGCAGCTTTTATCACGCAATAAATTTGCACTAAATCACGTTGTGTGTCAATTTGCCTCCCCCGTGCTTCCTACGCAGGATAGGATTTACGGTAAACACTCTGTCCCTTGGATAGGACGATGAATGGAGGTCCCGTGTATGAGACAGTCACATATCATGCTCGCTAAGAACTACTACTTCTCGAAAAAAAGTAGGGTGTTCATCCGGTTGACTAGAACATCACATCCTGCACATCAAAGTCAAGTTAAAGTTACAGAATAATCAGCCAAAAAAAGTGTCTTTGACTTGAGAGTAATATAATTTGCGTTCCACAAGAACTCGTTTGCATGCAATTATATGTAAATATAGCTTATAACAGATTTCTTTTGATGACTGGCACAGATCTGAGGAAAGTTCTTTTGTTAAGGGCAGATGAATGAATAGATTATTACGCCTGAACAATCTATGCCGGTCTATATGATTAGAATGTCACACAATGCTGCATAATTGTAAAATAGATATTGACAGTATTGGAAATGATTACATCATCATCATCATCACTTGTTTAATTAACTGGATGAAAGAATGATTTATCTGTCAGTATGGCATATGCACTCGCTTGGATAAACCACCATAAAAAGCTGGTTGCACATTCTACACCAAAAGCCCAATTTACACTGAGCAGACTCAAGCCAATCCGACTGGTTTTCAGTCTGACCGGCATTAGCGAGAATTGGCAGCTAAACGTACCTTTCCAAGAAAGTTCACAAACAAGATGTTCGAAGATTGATATCCAAAAAGAAAGTTGCGGTGGCAGTCATGTCAATGTTGAAAGTTCTGACATGGCACCTCTTTTTGAGGTTTTTCAAGAGAATCCTCTGACCCGACGACGTAGTCTCTAAAAAAAGAATATTAGTCAGTGGTACCTAGGTTCAAATGTTCAAAGTTTATTTGATTTCCCAAACGAGAGTTGCGGTGGTGGTCATAATATTGGCAAAGGTTTTAACATGGTTTCTCGCCATGAGAAGGGCCCTCTGTTCAGAGGACGTAATCACTTTGAAATAATGCAGTCAGAGGCATCTAGGTTCGTCACAACAGCATTCACTCCTCATCAATCCACTCTTCCTCCTCCTCCTCCTCCTTCTCCTTCTCCTCCTCCTCCTCCTCCTCCTTCTCCTCCTTCTCCTCCTCCTCCTCCTCCTCCTCCACCTACTGATCCTCCTCCTCCAGACCCCCTCACCGACGGATGAGCAATGTTTTGTCATTCTTTAGTCAACGGCATCAAGGTTTGTCGAACCATCATCCACCTCTTCGTAAATCTCCTCCTCCTCCTCCTCCTCCTCATCGGCCGACAACCCATCACCCCCCTCGGCCCCCTCTGGGGTGGGGGCATCTGTGCCTTCCCCTCCCCCTGGCACCCAGAGGCCAGAGTCGACGCACCGCTTCAGATGATAGGAGGCCTGATCTGGCTCCATCTTTGCGATTGTCTCTTGAAGAAGCGGGATGTTCTTTGATTCGAAACAGTCTTGTAATTCCTGAAAATACAGAAAATAGGGGTGTATGTAAATTTTATTTGATATATTTTATTTCCACACTTTTTCAACATAATTATATACAAAGAACAAAGGTATGAACAAATTAACAAAATCAAATATTGTACTATACAATGAACCAATGTATACAGAATACAAAACTGTTCAAAATTAAATATCTATATAAATTTATTAAAATCATAATGAATAAAAACGAACGTGCGGGGTAATAAGCAGAGCGATGCAACTGTCTGTAGCAACAACATGGTGACCTTTGACATCATGGCCAGTATTCAATTCCATACTTAAGTCAAAATTTAAGCAGTTGACTTAGTATAAAGAGAAGTAAATTACTTAGCAAAAATTGGGAATTAATTAATTCAATGACTGAAAATCTTACCAAAATGTTTATACCATGTCTTTAAATATCACATTTAGATTTTGTTTTACTGAAGTATTTAATTAAATACCAGCCCATGGCCACATAGTCTAATAAGACAATCTGAGTACAGGAGCGGGATGTCATTGAATTCAAATAGTCTAATAAGACAATCTGAGTACAGGAGCGGGATGTCATTGGATTCAAAACAGACTGGTAATTACTGCGATTTAAAGAAATGTGTATTTAACATTATCAAATATACTTCTGACATTATATGTGACAATCAATCGGTAACAATCAAAATGTTTCAATTTTACAATAATAGGTCTTTTACACACATTGTGTGAACGTAAAATGCACATTTCTTCAAAACATGAATTATCGACAAGTGCCGGGTTCTGCTATAGCCGGTCACATATATATATATACTGTCCTTAGAGAGACTCAAAATGCAAAGTTGCGTTTGATATCAAATGCAATTTGTAGGCAATGGATTTAACTTATTTAAAATACACTTAGCAAGGAACTAAGCTAGCAGGGTTTTATGAATATGGGGCCCATCGTCTATAGAGACCACTTTTCTTAGCTCCCTGAAATACAGTGTACATGGAAATGAACCTCTCCTTTAGAGACCACCTGCTGATAAAGACCACAGTTTGTGTCTGCCTTGGGTGGTCTTTATAGAGTGTGATATATTTGTATCAATCAACAGTCAACCCTCTGTATCATTACGTATATGGGCAATTCCACGGTTAGTAACGTTACATTTACATGTATAGCATATTTTCATATCATATTCTACTGTAACACCACCATCTATTCATTTCAAGTTACAATCATATTACAACATGTTCACCCACCCTAGGTCTATAATACAGAAAAAGATGAACACAATTCAAATAATATTTGTGTCGCCATGGCAACTTGTATTGTCGGTTAGTAACGTTACAAAAAAAGGACATGGAAAAAAACATGAGTCCTTGTGAAAATTATTTCTCGTAAACGGGAGTCATCTGAAACAAATTTGTATTACTACACCATTGGCAGTGACTTGATAAGTGGTGTGATGTATCAAATATTGATGTCTTTTTGGTTTTTGTAGAAACAAAAAAAAACATGGTTAGTAACGTTACAGTTTGTCCGTCCAAATAAAAATGATGTTTTTAGCATGAATATGTATTTCAAATTCATAGAGGAGACACTGGTTGGTGTAATATGAAGTGTTTTACAGTATCCAAAAGAAAAAAATGAAAAAGAAATTGTACATTTCATTAAAATCCTATAAAACTGTGTTTAAAGCATGTGTAGTCCCACATGTGCAATTTCATGTATAGTTCTGTTTCTCCGTAACGAGGACAAGACAGTGTGATTTAAAGGTGGGAAATTAAAGCTCTCTATGTTTAATTGTGATTCCTGAGATAAAGAAGCTTGAAAAAGAACCAGCCTAAGAGGAAAATGAAATAGAAGATTGGGTTGCATGTCCCTCTAATCATTGCCCATATGTACATTTATATGTACAGTTTTTATGTAACACGCCCAATGTGGCACCTTCACTTTTAATACCTAATAAACTGACACTCCTTATCTGAAACTCGACCGAGTCAGACGTGCCTCCTTGTTCCTAATACCAACATCACAGACAGGTTTGACTGTTACCGTGGATCAGTTTTTTAGAGCAAAAAAAAACCAGCCCACTCACCTTAGGAAGAGACTCGAAGACATCGACTGGGTCCAGGCCACCAGGCCCTAGTCTTGCTAGCCTCTCCTGTTCTACTTCCTGGGAACAAATCACAAGACAAATACAAGATTATCTTAACATTGGAATTGAATGAGACTCAAAGACATCGACTGGGTCCAGGCCACCAGGCCCTAGTCTTGCTTGATTACAAGACATAAACATGATTATCTTAACATTTGAATTGAATGAGACTCAAAGACTGGGTCCAGGCCACCAGGCCCTAGTCTGGCTAGCCTCTCCTGTTCTATTTCCTGGGAACAAATCGCAATACATAAACAAGATTGCTTCAATAAGGTACAAATTAAATACATGACCATGTACTTTGGTAAACAGGGATGCACATGTAATGTATGAAAACATGTAAGAAAAATCAAGAGCGAACAAGCCGAGTGCTTATGTATACAAGTATAGTACCCCTATAAACAAAATTTGAAACTTTTACTTTGAATAAGACACATTATCAGTAAAACACATTTATCTTACCATAAACTTACTACCCCTGCATCCTTCATCACTCCATCAATTTGTACCGGAACTCTATTCTTCACACAATCTTCTAACAAGTTGGGTTTGTCATGATTCATACTTACAGTAGAGTTAAATTGTTAAGAAACCACAGCTAGAATTAATCTCTTCTGTTTTCTTCATCATAAAACTTTGAAGACACCATACATACAGGTAATTAATTTGCCTACTTCTTTTGCTTCCTTCATTGCTCTATCGATGGGAGCCTGAAGTCGCTATATCCCTCACCCTCTGTTTAAATGAGTTGAGTCCATAATTTCCCTCCTTTATATAGCCACAGCACAAACTTTTTCATTTCCCTTCATAATGACACATTAAAGACACCATAAACAGTATTACTTAACTTACTTCTTTGGCTTCCTCCATTGCTATATCAATGCGAGCGTTCGCGCTAACCCTCACTCGAGTCGAGTTCATTATTTCCCTTCATTATGTATCCATAGTATGAAGCTTGTTCATTTCCCTTCATAATAACACTTTAAAGACACCATATATAACTATCACACTTACTTCTTCGGCTTCCTTCATTGCTCTGTCGATGCGAGCCTTTGCTCTGTCCTTGGCTCTCTGTTTGAATGAGTTGAGTTCATCATTTGTATTAATAATGATACTTTAAAGACACCATATATAACTTTCACACTTACTTCTTCGGCTTCCTTCATTGCTCTGTCGATGCGAGCCTTTGCTCTATCCTTGACTCTCTGTTTGAACGAGTTGAGTTCATCATCAAAAGCGTCTTGGTACGTCACCTCCGCCTTCTCCATTCTATTCATAGAAAGAAGAAAAAAGTACTAGTATGAAAGTTCATCTGTATTGGTATTTCATACAAATTAGCATTTCAAACTTTACTTAAAGAGAGAGATCCACTTTTGCAAGCCAAAATTCAAAAGTTGCGAGGTTATTGTCTTATATGAAAGGAAATGTCATTTAATAGCATGCCTGAACAAATTAGGGCTTGAAATCTCTTTTTCGTGGAGTTATAGGCCTAAAACTTAATAAACTGAGGGACGTCGGTTAATTAAGTACATAAGTATTTTCGGCCGGTGAGTAAGTTCGTACATAGATTTCACGGAGTGCCAGATCGGTATGCATGACCCCTACGTGACCCGTGCTAGCTACGTGACTCGCGCATAAGTACTAATGTGTGAGCGTTTACCAAGCAAAATACCCAAACATCGCTTAAACTGACTACATGTAATTATATATTCTTTCTTTTTGAGATCTTTTTCCGTGACATACGTTAACAAATGTCGGTTTCACAATACCTTTACAAGAATTAGTACTATATTGTTGTAATATTATGCTAAATCAGTTGAACTCCTTTATTGACCGATATATAGTTTAAATGGAAGGACGCATTCGTTTTTCATTCGTAGAATACAAATTAGAGGGCTGTTCGCTCTGATTTTTTTTTTGCGTGTTACATTGATCTCCATCCGTCAACTGAAAGCTGTTCAGACGTTTTGTAAAAACCTGTCCCTTTTACTTAAAGGAACTTAGTAACATTGTCCAAATCCTCAAAATAAAATTTTAATTCTAGCGGTTCCCTTATACCTTGTTGTATTCGTATTAACAATAAAATCATGGGACAGGTTTTGTTTTTTCAAATTTCCCTTTCGTTACAAAGATATGTATGATTGAAGTATTCAGATAAGAAAAACTTTGGGCGAGTTTTTCTTATCGTGTACAAAGTGAGTGCAGTGAGTTACTGAATATCACTTTACATTTTCGCTCATTTCTTGGCCATACAAAGTCCACTTGACTTGAAATTTTCACACAATACCCTGTGGACATATGAGATAACAACAATATACATTGCATCAACCATTCATCACCTTTTGCACATGTCAACAAAGTTACTAGATCCCTTTAAAGGGATACCTGTAAAGTGTCTTACTCCACAAAAATTAATTTGAGCTTCCACATTTCTCTTCTACCGTGTTGTTTGGCTTATGGTAAGAGAATAATAATATAGGGTTATATTTTTTTTAATGCCCCTTTAGTATGATGATACCTATCATTCAGCTCAAGAGTATTAATGAACGGTCATAAACCTCATAAACGTCATACAGTAATTCGTTGTAAAAGCTGACGCAAATTTTTGCTTTTTTAACCAGGAAAGCAGTGTTCTTTTTCAATGAAACTTTCACACATCATTCGGACATATCTTACACTGATTTTGGTACAGGATTGAAGTCTCAAATGTCATTTTGGGCAATATCTGACACTTTACTACAGATGCACCTTTAAGCATCACCAATGCTTTCTTTAATTGCGGTTACCCTAGTTGGGCTACCCACAGGTCCAAAGAGCCAAAGAAATTTCAACTGAAAGATACGCAACCCTTAAAAGGACAGGTCGTTCTAGCCTACACTTGTACATCAAGGGTATCTCAGAAGCTCTTTGACAGAACTTTAATAAGTTTGGCATAAGGGTGTTGTTTAAACCAACAAGAACACTAAGCCAATTCTTAGTAGCGCTGAAAAACAAAGCTGAGAAAAAGAAACATGGCGGGGGTTGTGTATACGATTCCTTGCCAAGGACAGGCGACAAAAGGCATCTGCAAGGAATCATACATCAGAGAAACTGAGCGATACTCACTTTGAAAAGAAGGGCCTGATACAGGACCTTGGATCTCTATCCAGGCTCTTCGCTAGTTCCAGTAGATACTGCATGATGATAGTTTGATGCGCGACCTGCTCCATCAAAGCATGGTTCTGTTGAAAGAAAAGAGATGCATGTATTTAAGACTTCAATAGTTTACCTATATCAGTGTAAGATTCTTCTGTAATAGTTTCATAGAAAAGGAACACTGTTTACCTAGTGAAAATTTATGTCAGGTTTTATCATCTTCTGCCCACTGATTTTGACTGCAATCAAAAAGCTTTCCTATAACACTTTTTGTCAAATTATGAATATCTTCATAGTTATGGCGACATTAGGGAAACAATCATAACCCATTTCATTCTTCTGTTACCATATGCTAAACAGCAAGTTACAAGCAAAATATGACAGCTCCAAGTGATTCTGGATTTGGAAAGCTAACTTTCTATCAAAATTGTGCATGGGCAATTCCGGATGAGAGAGGCCAAAAATGGAAAATTTAAAAGTTTATGAAATACAATTTCAAAGCATGTTTTGGGTGGACAACGTCCTATATATTAGTGAATAGAAGACCGTTTGTGAATAACTTAATCTGTTTTTCTGAAAGCAGTGTTTGAACTTTTTGGGTTTTCTAGGCTTCAGAATTGAAAAAATGACTAAATTCAATACCAAATCAATAAATCATTGATCCCTGAACTTATTCCTTTGTATACTTTGCAGTTATACTAGTATATGGATAATCTTCTTATTTTGTAAAGCACTTGTTCCAACCGGAACCAATATTTGCTGGACAGAATGACCAAATCTACTCCAATTTGTATGTAATTCCGTTACCGAAATTCCAAGAAAGTTTTTTTAAAGAACTTTAATATTGATGAATTATTCTGTAATTGTAAATCTAATGCTAAAATATGTGTCCTTGAAATCCCAAACACCCAATTCTTGAATATCTTCACCCATTGCTATGAAAACATTGGTAACGGAATTACATGGTAACGGAATTACACCGGTAACGGAATTACATCGGTAGGGGACGCAACATTAATTTGACTTCAAAGTGGGTAGGAAGTTTTTGAAAGAAAGGAACTCCACCTGCTATACAGGGGGGAAAACAAAATCCAACTTCTGATGAGTAAAAAACAAATTATGAATATAAAGGAAGATATCAAATGAGATAGATCCTCTCTTATGACCTTCTGTTCTTTTGCCATAAAAATAGTTGAGAAACAGTTTATCTATTAAACATATGTCAGGCATAGTTTTCACAAAGTATAAACAAACAAAATCTTGCAGTCTTTGGCAAGAAAATAAAAAATAGATCACCCAACCCCAACACCCTCCCCTTGTTGAAGTCTAAGACTGCAGGTAGTATTGAGGAAGATAGTGTCCAAGATAACAGCAAGAACACTCAGAACAGAGGAAAAAGCAACAACACAGTCTATATTAGCAACGTCATCAGCAGCGGCATGGAGGACCTCAAATTGAAATGGGTGGTACAGTAGTTCAACACTGCAAAGAAAACAATGCCAAAAAATTAATTGGCCAAGTGATAGAAGATGTGGATAGTAACATTACTGTTAAATTATTGAAGCAAACAGTACCAGAGAAGTATGGTTGGCCACATAGTAGATGACTTTGGCTTGAAATCTCATCAGTTGCTCAACTTGAGATTGGTCTAAAAAGACCAAGACTACCACTACCACTTTGCGCCAGCAGGAGTATTGAGTATAAAGTTTCATCTCATTATCTAGTCAATCCCTTGCTTCTGCTAATAAAAGCATTAAGACAATGGGCCCTTTGAAATTCTGTCAATATTATAAGAGGTCACCTGCAAATGTCCAGGATGATCCAGACACAATTGGGCTGATGACAGACTATACTTCGGCTATATTTTTCAAAGGGCCCATTGCCCTGTTGCCTAATATCAGAACTCAAGGGATTGACTGATAATGAAAGGAAACCATTCAAATATTATAGCACCATACAGGAACTACACAATAGGTCTACTGGTGAATATTGTTACCGGTAGGTTTTGTCTTTTTAAGCCAAGCTCAAGTTGAGCTACTGATTTGAGAATTCGGGCCAATTACATTATTCACAGGTCTTAGATATGTAAAAGAGCCACAAACAGACAGAATAGATATATACTCTCCTTCATATAAATGCATGTATCATGCTAACTTATTCACTGGCTTTAAAATGTAGCTTGCCAGTATTATTGCTGATGAATTAAAGTTCAGACAATAAGATTGAACTCTATCCTTGCTGGCCATTTGACTTGTCAGTATTGTAACATACTTTGTTAGTACAATTTATAAATAAGTTTAGGATTTTTAAAACTTGAACATCTTTAATATCAAGTTGTACACATTGTGCATTACATAATATACTACAAACAATTAATTGTATCCCTGATACATGTATCACCTGATCTCTGACTATAAATTAATGTTCTTGTACATGCTTCTAACAATTTATTATGTCAAAATTGCATCAAGTATGTGTACATGATCAAAAAAGTGTCTTGGTAGTATTCTTCAGTAGTAGTGATTTTGATCAGATGGATGAGTTTAATTTAGAACAATTTAGTAGATGGCATACAGGTAGACATTATTTACAGGTCTAATAGCATATCATAGATACCCTCAATGAGCCACACATGGACAGAAGAGATACACTTTCCTTCATATAATTACACATAACATACTAATTAGTTTCCTGGCTTTTAACTTCCCAGAATTATTGGTATTAACATTCAGACAATAGAATTGAACCCTATCTGTGCTGGCCATTAAATGGTACCACCACCCAAAAATAATATTCTTATTATAGAAAGGTAACATCTTTAGTATTCCATTCCTTCAACAAGCTCACAAAAATATGTTTTCAGAAAAAAATATATAATTGGAAAAAGCATCACCATTCTCAACCATGCTTTCATGCGGTCTGAATTGCGAAGACTATATGCGTGCAGAGCCAGAGCGCTCTGTGCAGAGCGAACGAATCATCCGGGATTCTATTGACGTACGCGTGAAAGCATTGGCGCATTCGCAAATGCTTGGCCCGTATGGAACCAGGAAATAGCAGTGGTTCCGTAAGTGGTGGAAATTAATTGATTTGTTTATGAATTACACAACCCTTTGCAAAATGTCGGGTATCTATTTGATATTACAAAACGGTACCAAAACATATAATAATGTGTTGTCCTTTGCCTGGTGGTCCCCTTTAAACTTACCAGCATGGTTACATACTTTGTTAGTACATGTCCAATGTATAAGTCTTCCCAGGGTTTTCTGAATTCTAATATCAAGTTGTACACATTGTGTATTGCATGATATACTTCAAGCGATTCATGTTACGTTACCCTTGATACATGCATCATTTGACATCTGACTTTGATTTATTGTTCTGCTAAGCACTTGCTTCCCAATCTGTTTTGTCCAAATTGCATAATATAAGGAAGTGTACATGATCAAAAAAGTGTTTTTGTAGTATATGTGTATGAAATACTTTGGTAGAAGTGATATTTATCCAATGGATACGTATAGTTTAGACGAATTTGTGGATAATTGACAAAGCAGTGTTACTAGTGTAATTCCGTTACCATGATCATTAGATAGCTTTCTAGTATAAATAGAGAAATATGTGACCATTGATTTGAGCCAGGACTGCAGAGTTTGATAACAAGGACTATGTAAACGAAGACTGACTTGAATTTCGCAAATACAAATAGTTATTTTTTTTTAAATTTCACACTGCGTTACCAAATGAACAAATTAAGCAGGCGTATTCATATATTACTTCATAATTTGGCATAAAAGTATCTTGCATTTTGGTTTTTATAAATGTTTGAACATAAAAATAACATTTTAAAGGGATTTTAGCTTATCTGGTATTCAAAAAATTAAACTTTTTAAGGTAAATTTCAGAAGGCGTAATTCCGTTACCATTTATGTAATTCCGTTACCGCTGCCTTTTTTGGAAACATGGTCAGTTACGACCAAACAAGATGAACATAAAGGAAAAAATTAATGTTATCATGAAGTTGACACCCATAGCAATGAATTTTAAAATAAATCTACACAAAATGTCTTTTAAATTTCAGAGGAATTCATGTGAAAGTTGAAGGTGGGAAAAAAGGCCCATTCTCTGCCGTAATTCCGTTACCGACGTATCATACGTGCTAGCACTTTTCTCATGTATGAAATTTCCATATTTTTGTTTCTATATGACAGCAGGTATATCTCCAGAACTTATTAAAGTGTTGATAAGCCTTTAGGTCATAGGACTAATCCATATTATGAAAAAGAATGAGCAAAATTTCTCTGAATTGTAATTCCGTTACCACGGAATTGCCCGCATTTATAAAATGGGCAAAGGTGGGCATTTTTCATTTATATCATATATTTTTGGCGAGGTTCCTCTAGATATGTATGAATTAATTTTATTGAAAAGCTGCATCACTTTGTGAGATCCCCAACACTTTCCCCAAGTTGATTTCATATCACTCAGGTTTGTGTCTGGCTTATATAGCTTCTGACCATCAAGCAATGAAATGGGTTTGGGGGAAGGACCACCATTAAAGGTATGGTGACAAGAAAACTGCCTCAAAATTGGGTTTTACTGTATCTAAGGTAGATTTTCATGAAGATTACTAATACAAACATATTTTCCTCGTGGGAAAACCCGGTAAAATAAAAAAATCAACTTGTAAATTCTCTTTCGGAACCCCCGTAAAAAAACTGAGTCCCGGGCGAACAAAAAATGACGTCATCTTTGTGACGTCACCTGCAGGCAATCGCAGTTTAGCTCGGTCATAGACGTACACGCTGAGTACAATACTCACGTTGACACAGAGATATTATTTCCATTTGTTTCAATATTTGCAAACATTTGTTCAGGTTTATATCATGGGACGATATACACTCAGATGTGTAGCTGCATCCTGCTACAATTCATTTCTTAGCAATTCTTAAGCATTTTCAGTAAAACCTCAATTTACAAGCAAAAACGAGTTTGTTTTACAAGCAAGTCATAGGCTCTGCATGTAAACAATGCACATTCCTCCGCGTTGCGGTCTGCATGTGATGTCATGAATCGGGTGACACGTGCGCACATTTCCGCTCTGCTGTAAATGACTTTTTTTAGGAGCATGGAACGCCGATGCGTACTAAAGCAGAAAAGTTGCATGAAATTTACCTTTTTTTCCCAACTTAAGGATTTCTTTGAAAAAAAGAGTGTGGTATATCAATAAAGGCACATATTTAAAGCTATAAACCTGAATCAAAGCCGGGATTGCACCCCTCCTTTAATAGGGCCTTGTGGCCCAATGGTTACACCACCCGTCTAGCAATCCAGAGGTCTCAGGTTTGATTCCTTTGCAAACTCCAAGTTTTCTTTGCTCATTTTTCATACTACTATAAATTTCTATCAAAATTGAGTATAGATACCTCTTGCACCTCCAGGTTTATGCACCAGATTGCGAGGTAGTTTGCGGTTTCCTCGCAGACGAGATTGGGGTTGTCGATGAGGTAGCGCTCTGCATCTTTGTACCTCTTGAACATCCCAAACTTCTTGATCAGCTCTTCATTCTTCTTCACAAAAACTTCCTGCAAACAAATAATAATAGTATAATTATTAATATAATCATAATACAAATTTGTTTTTTATAATCCATTATATTTATTTCATAGAAATAAAAGGCGAACAAGTGGAAGAACCAGGATACTGGTTTTCTTAGGACACAGTACAGGGCAAATGTAACCATACAATTATTACAAAATAATACAAGACTATTGTATAAACAAAACAAGTGAAGAGGTGTTCTGTTCTCGTAGTCAGAGCTCCGCTCTTCGCACTAATCGGCCCGGGTTTGAACCTTGGTTGCATCTATCAGAAGGTGACGATAAAGGGCGGTCCCAGACGTAAATAATCATAATTGATTGAACGCATCTGCAAAAACCAAATAACCGACCAACCAACCCAATACGTAAAACATATTGTCTTACTTTTTTTTTAGACTAATACAAAATAATTTAGAACATACAATTCACTAATGATGATAATAATCATAGAGCTCCAACCCATACAATTATCTTACGCACCATCTGAACTCCCAGGGGAGCATACCAGTCCAAGCCACTCTACTATATAGTGCTCTGCAGGACTATTAACCCGTACACTACGATAATCTAAAATCCCCATAGAGTTTGTACACAGGCCACCCGGTTCCCGTAGTCAAGGAGTTAATACCCAACCAAATAGTAGTAATGGAGTACCGAAGTGTAAATTTGCTGCTAACCGTTGCCATAGTCAATGGCCCTAAACAATGTCAGGCAAGCCAGAATCAAAGAACAAGTTATAAAGAACCATTACTATGTTATAAGAAAAGAATATGGCATAACTATATTTGTACTTTTAAATTATTTATCTACGGCTAATTATATTAAATGGATAGTAAAGTTCTGCGGGTGTTTCACAAAGATCCTAAGTTGAACTGAACTCTAAGTTGGACTTAAAAATTATGGAAAGCTGTTAGCTTCTTTGTTTTTTTTTGGGGATACAAATCATGAATATTTTCTATTATCAAGGAGATTTCATGTTCTTGATGTAAACATTTATTTGTTTGAATTCTAAGGCTACAGATGGCTTTCCATAATAGTTAGGTCCAACTTCATAAATAGAGTTAAGTTCAACTTAGAATCTTTGCGAAACACCCCCTTGGTTCAGATCATATATTAAGAATCTCTCACCATTTTGTTCTCCCTCTCTTCATCCGTCAACTCCTCATCTTTCTTCTCGTACTTGTTGATCATTGTCTTCTCAAAGCCTGGCTTGCTTAGCGTGTCCACGTTCCATGGTGTCAGCTAAAGGCCAAATCAAAAAGGAAAACATTACAAATACAGTAATACTTTTTCAGGTAAACAGTGTTTATTATGGATTTTCTATCCTAGAAATGACTTGATTGCAACAGAACAATGAGAAAATTTGACAAAAAACAGTCAAGAAAGAAGGAAAAAATCACAAAGGGGAATTCCATCCTTGAATAAACTTCATTTTAATGACAAAAAGAGTGAAAAGATGAGAGGAAATTTGAGGGGAATTAGTCGATAAAAAAAAGAGTTATGAATTTGTTGGTTAAGTCCTCATCTTTCTTCTCGTATTTGTTGATCGTCGTCTTCATGAAGCCTCTCGCTAAGTGTGTCCACGTTCCATGGTGTCAGCTAAGGACCAGAACAAAAATGAAACAATGACAAGCAATGAAACAAGAGTGAATGATGAGTGTACATTTGAGGGAAATTAGTCAATAAAACAAAAACAGTTATGAATTTGTTGGTTAACTCCTCATCCTTCTCGTGTTTGTTGATCGTCGTCTTCATAAAGCCTGGCTTGCTACGTGTGTCCACGTTCCATGGTGTCAGCTAAGGACCAGAACAAAAAGGAAAATAATACCAAAGGGAATTTTGAAGTGAAAAGAAATGAAATTAATTCTAACTAGAATTTAACTTGATTGCAATAGAATTGGATACTGGGCAGCATTCCAGCAGGTGATACTTGACATTGCACTCATGTTTGACACCAATGAAAATTCTTACCCTCTTAATTCTTTGGCATTTTTTGCCTCCTTTTCCCACCATCACAACCAAATCCAGAGCTACCAACATTTAAATTCAACAATCAGGAAGATTTAGGGAAATGTTATCAGAATTCAGGAAGATATCAATAAAATGCATACAACCTAATGGCAATAATTTGTATATTATCAGGAAGATTGGCTATCCGATGCAGTTACCTTGGGTCTATTTTCAGGAAGTCTTCTGCGAAATCAGGAAGACTTGGCAGCTCTGCCAAATCAATTGATGGAGGCAGTAACAAACACTGACACTGTATGAAGAAAAGAGTAACAATTCTTACCCTCTCTTTCATGGCAATCTCCACCACCTTCTCCATACTTGCCAACATTTGAAAGACAAAAAAATTAACGCACATTGGAAGGGGGTCCAGGGACCCGAGGGACCCGCCATAGCGTAGGGCCCCTAGTGGGGGTGCAGGGGATAACACCCATGGTGGGGGTTCAGGGGGCAAAGCCCCTGAAGCTTCTAAGTTTCTGCATGTTGTGAAACCCCATGATGCTTTTATTTTATGGGTACAAAGTCAAATAGTATTATTGAAGGGCTACAAAAACTTCAAAAACGGAACGGTTCCATAAAAAAATGTTATCCTCATTTTCAGATCCTTCAGATTCTAATCCTTTGGTGGCCAATGAATACAAGAGTATCTAGTGGCCATTGGTACCCGGGCCACAGGTAAGGCCCGAGGGTGACCCCTGCATACACTTTCATTCACTGCATGAAGAAGAGGAAGATACTAACCCTCTCTTTCTTGGCAATCTCCGCCTCCTTTTCTCGCCATTTCTTATCCTCACTCTCCAGCTCCTGAAGTTTCTTGGCTGTCTGCTTAATTTCCGCCTTAAAAAAAAAATAATAAAAACATTACAAGAAAGATTGAACATTAAGTTGTGATTCAAATTTAATAACACTAATGCCAAAGGCAATATTTATTGAGGCGACTACATAAACAGTAAGAGCTGAAAGTAACTTATTGAGGTGAATTAGTTCTGCATTGTTCCATGTTTGGGATTCTCAATGCATGAGATGCAGGGTAGGAAATATACGGGGGCTGAGGGCGATGTTGGCCACTAATTTTCAAAATTGCCCCCTGAAATAAGTAGGTAGCCCCTAAAATTACCATCTATAGGGTATAATGTGAAAAATGTCTTGAATGGAAAAGTAGCTCCTTAAAATTAAAAATTAATTCCTGCATTGATAAGGTGTGACATAATCATAATGTAATACAATGAGCTTCGTGGGCCCATTGACATATGATGACATAAATGGTACCCTGGGGTACCAAATGAATATCCGCCATTTTGTTTAATTATTTATTTATTTCTTAGGGCTGTACCAGGGTATAGCGTGCATACAATCGCGCGCTGCACTGCATACACAACGCAATACGGTTGTGCTTCGAGTGGACACACGATGGCGCTACACAACGCGGTACCCCGGGGTACAACGGTACCCCGGGGTACCGCGTGTGTCATCATATCTCGCCATATCAGGACTTTAAAGGAGAAAATCAAAGAAAACCCCTAAATATGACGATATTCATATCTACAGAAAGCTTATAAGCCATATAATGAGCTTGACTGACATTCAAACAATATAACGCGTCCATAAAAGCGAAATTAGGGTGAAAACATCACCCTATTCCCAGGGACAAATTCACTCAATCGCTACACGAAACGGCCTTTAGCTGTGACGTAAGAACCGGGCTTGAAGCCCAGGCGGCTGCCGCGGTTGTATGCAGATAAGCATATAACATACCAGGCTGGAAAGACAAGCTTCAACTTATGTGCTATTTTTCCCTTACCAAGAATAAATTATAATACTACATTGTTTGTAATTTGCTTCTCATTTATATTTTCATCATGATATTCCAACAAATGTATTGTTTGTGACAAAAAAAGTTGAAAAAAGGTGAAAAAAGAAGGGGAAACTATACGACTGTGTCGTGCAGTAGGCCTGCACAGATTTTTTGCCAACATGTAGTTTCACTTTGACATATCAGACGGAGAATTTACCGCTTCCATTATGGAAACAAACAGTTAATAATCAATATGAATCAAATGAAATTTTAAAAAAACGAAGAATAGTTATTACTTTAGTCGATCTATCATGGCTAGTTTCATGGTTTAGCTTGAAAAGTCGAGTGAATTAGATTCGCGATCTCCTGTGCTGTTACGATTCATCCGCGATTTCTCTGAACATTGGCAGCCGCATTACCTATACGGCTGATAGCGCTGGCGGATTTACATTTCCTGCGCGCGCATCAAAACAATCGAGTGCACGTGTTAGCTAGCTCCCAGCTAGCTTGCTCCTCCACGGATACTTCGAAGTCCATTAACAGGCTGTTTTGTTGAAATTATTCATCCATGTTGAACTGTCAGATGTAATTCTAGAGCGAGATCGTGATCGTGTGGACTGTAGAAAGCTTCGAATATAGCACATACGTTGGAACTACTTTTAGTTCAATAACATACACAATATGCATAGTATACGGCCGGGTATACGATCGTGCGCTTGCATGTATTTCTCGATGGACGAAACTTTTACGAAATGAAACAAAACCAAACAAAACGGTGAGAAATACACTATTCTACCAGTTATTGACATATTGAAATGGATAAGAAATATTATATATTGTTATAACAAAGGCAATTCTAGCTCGGAACATGATTCTACTAGGTAATTTTCTTTTGAAACACAGCTATAATAGATTTGTTTTTCATACTATCTCCGTGTACATATGAACAACAATTCGGCAAAATGGATTGAGTTGTAAACAGTTATTTTACGGAGATTGACACTTTTTCAATGCCAATAATGACATGAATATTGACATTAGGATATGTTTCAGGACATGAGAGGACAACTGTGTGTCAGATATTGATTATTCAGGCAATATTCAATCGTTTTGAGAGAGTAGAACTGCGTCCACTCTATGAACAATTGCGTGTAGATCGCCGTTCGAGCTAGAGCTGTCGGGAGCGCAAAGCCCGGCTCTTACGTCACGCACAGAGCCACTTTGCTGTGCCGATTTCATGGTAAAGGGGAGGGTCAATTCACTCAAATTTCATTTTCATAAAACATGAAACTGAACACTTTCATGACTTGTTAACTGCACAAATTGCTTTAATAACTCATTCTATCATAGAATAAACCATAATAACTTGATTCTATTCCCTATGAATTTCTACTTAAAAAAAAACAGAATACATAGAACGTGGACCTGCAAAATGACCTTGAGCACTATATATTTTGTTACCTCGTTAATGGCCCGGTCAGATACCAACGGATAGCGGAAACGAATGCCCAACGAATAGAAAATTTGCGAAATGAAATTATCCAGTGATGTACAAAACATAGAACAACGTACAAGGAACGGACAAGAAACGCATACGAACGGAGACGAACGGATGGAAAATTTAGCTCTCCGTTTGACGCCCGTTTACGCAATCTGTTGATATGTGACCGGGCTATAAATAACAGAGCTCATTATAATGAGGTTTCTCTATAAAACTGTTCTAAACCCACATGTAGCAAACCTCTTTGAGAATATGTACACTGAAGTGTTTAAAGGGATCTAGTATCAATATCCAAATTCTCAAAATGAAATTATTTCATGGCTCCGTACGCGCCAATTCTATTCACGCGTACGTTTGGAGACAATATAATCCCGAAAGATTTGTTCGCTCTGGACAAAGGTAGTCTTCATACATGGGCAAGTCCAAGATAACGTCAACCTAGCTGTTGAAATTTCATCTTGATTTACCGATGACATGTTTCACATCATATTGAAGCCCATGAGTTGAAGTTTTGAATTCCATAAAAAGAAATTCAAATTTATGTAAATTTATGCAAATTTGAAGGGCCTCATTTGCATAAATGTGAAATAGAGTGTTACGTATGGGACAATTATAAAAATTCATAAAAAATCAAAGGGAATGATATGATATTTCATTCATATATAGACATGACCACTCAATCATCCATATAAATTTTGCATAAATATTAAGTCATGACCTAATTAATTATGCAAATTAGGTCATGTCTTAGCATGAAATGTCCCATACGTAACAAAATGAGGAACCTTTTTTCATTTTTTTCAAATAATTTAATACTTATTCTAGTGCAACTTTGGGAAGTTCTAATTTATGCATTTTAAAACTAAAATACTATAATAAGCCGGGAAATTTGTATTAACCCTTTGTTTTATAAGAAAATTAGAATTTATAAAAAGTGTTACGTATGGGACAATGTGTTACGTATGGGACATAATTCATGTACAAAGTCAATGTAGCTGCTGGGAGCCTTTGTGGCAGATAAGCAAATATTTATTTTGGAGTGATATTGTCATGATATATCAATGTTAAATGAGTATAGAGAAGGTAATTAGGTCCATAAACTTTTTTTAGAAGTGAAGCCATTTAAGTAAAACAATAATTTATGCTCGGCAGCCATTTTGAAAGATAATTAGCTAATTTGCATATTCATGAATTAGAGCAAGATGTCTATTTGTAATCAGGAATGTAGTGTAAAATGTTCCAACATTTCATTTAAGGTATTTGGGGCAAATTAAGCCATTTCTGCTCCTCATTGGCATGTATCACTTGAGCACTGAAATCCAAGATGGCTGCCCCTAATTTGCATATTTATGAATATTACTGTTAAACAGTGGCTTACAAACCCACAAAATGTACTAATTTGATTTAATCATGTCCTATTATGTATTGAAGATTTCTTAACTTACTTTGACTCCAAAAACATTATTCAAAGCATATGATTTGCATAATTAAGATATTTACCTAATTTGCATATTCCCAAATTCCTGTAAAATTGTATAAATTCTGAACTAGGAATGCTAAACTAATGAGTGATACCTCTTTTATAGGGTTTTAAGGGGTGACATAACCATTTCTGATACTTAATTTACACAAATCACCATGGAAACTCGTTATTTTTTACCAAATACCCTCAATTTGCCTTAAATATTGAATTACCTACATTAAACGAATGGGGACAAAATGTCCCATACGTAACTGTCCCATACGTAACATGTCTTTACCAAAATTAATTAGAGCCTGTAAGAAAAGCGTTCTTCAGAATGAAATGAAACTTTGCCTCAATAAACCTGAGCAATGTACCCTCTACCACATTGAATTACAACCTGTCCTCTAAATTACTTTCACAGAGTTTTCAACTTAAAAATTATTTATAAAAAACCTCATTTCTTCTGGTCCCATACGTAACGCCGTACATTTTATATAATAAAATATTATTGCAAAGGTCAAAGGTCACCATCTTTACCAAGGTTATTCTTCTTATAGATACCAGTAATGGAGATGGTAAAAGAATAAAATCAAAGTCCCTTTACATTATTTTTTTTTTAGTGAAAGTCTCTGAAATGTCCCATACGTAACGCGCGCGTTATCTTGGACTTGCCCACATGCACCCCCATGAACGCATGCTTTAGAATGGTGATGCGTTTTCCAATTATATATTTTGTTTTCTAGAAACATAATTTTCTGAACTTGTTGATGGAATGGACTACTAAAGATGTTACCTTCCATTAAATATGAATATTATTTTTGGGTGGTGGAACCCTTTAAAGGGATAGTTGAGTTTTGGTAAAGAGAGTACAGTTTTGGTCAATCTGAATTTTAGTAACCAAAACCTGCAAAATTACATTACAAACTAACAGTTATAACTCCACCATGCTCGAAATGAAATAAAAAAATTACAAATGACTAAGTAAAGAGCCTGTTATCATTCAAAAAGAGCCGTTAAAACTCAAATGGGCACTCTCTCAAAACTCATTGGTTTCGTCCATTTTAAATAAAATATTGTGCATGTGATGTTTTGTTGAACTAATGATTTGATAGAGACATAATCAACAACTATTTAAAAACCTATTTTGTAAATTTTTGAAAAGAGGAATAATTGTGGGGCCCCACATTTATTACAAATGGTTATAAAAACATGGATATTTCAGCTATTTCTGAACCGATTTTGATCAAATAAAGTTTATCCTGTCATTAAAATATTATGCTCTTTCAAATTTGACACTCAGTTTTTCATTATCTCACAAACAAATTATTTTGTGTAGAGCCCTCTATACCAAAACTCAACTATCCCTTTAACGCCCTTCTCTCTCTCTCTCTCTCTCAACTGACGATAAACAAATAGTATACATTATTTTATTTTACCTCATCTCCCTTCGTTTCCAATTCTTCCAGTAGCTGCCTCGTATCCTCTATGGCATTCTTGATGCTGCATTTTGAAAAGAAGAGGAAAAGTTGTTTTGAATAATAAATTTGGTTTGATATGTTACATTTTTTGTGATTTTTTGAATAAATTTACATAAATTACCATAATTAATTAATGGAGAAAAATTTCAAAATTCTGTGAAGTTTAGTGTACCAAAGTTAGCTCTACCAGATAAAGCAAACCAAATCAAAATCGGTCGAGAAATGAAGGATACGAAGCATTTTTTGTGATTTTTGGAATAAATTTGCATAAATTACCATAATTAATTAATGGAGAAAAATTTCAAAATTCTGTGTAGAAGTTTAGTGTACCAAAGTTAGCTCTACCAGATAAAGCAAACCAAATCAAAATCGGTCAAGAAATGAAGGAGAAGAAGCATTTTTTGTGATTTCGAATAAATTTGCATAAATTAGCATATATAATGAATTTCACGATTCTGTGTAGAAGTTTTAAATCCCCCTCCTAGCCCTATCTTATGAAACAATCAGAATCAAAATCGGTTGAAAAATAACGAAGAAGAAGCATTTTGAAAACTGTGGACGGACGGACGGACGGACGGACGGAAGGACGGAAGGACGGAAGGACGGACGGACGACGGACGCCACGGCATGGCATAAGCTCATCGGGCCCTTCGGGCCGGATGAGCTAAAAATGATGTCAGGCAGGTAAAATGTCATAAAATGTTGTTTAGTTTCTAACATTTCTGCTCAACTACGAAATACTACTACAGTCTACATGTTACATTTAATTGATATCAAGTTGCATATTTACAACATAGTTAAGTTAAAGTCCTTCCCGTGCCAAATGCGTATTCATGTGTATCGCATATGGCGCCGTTCGCCGTACGCATCGGCGGCCATCGATCAGCCGATCTGTGCGGAGTCACGCTAACACACAGAGAAAAGTCCTGGAGGCGGATAAATCACTGATTTTATGCGGAATGGAGGGGAAAATCATAATTTTAATCCACCGTCAAGTTGGATCACATATTGGAAATTTTATCGGTGGTAAGTACTGTATCATATGTATAATTTTAAGGTAAAAAAGCTTGCACACAAAAAGTGCATTTTCGGAATCGTATTAGGTGGCTCTAGAACGCTAGCGCTACGTGCTAGCGTTCTCTAGAGTTACCAGTGCCCCAGTGTTTTCTTGTCCGTGACCATATTTACGTTTTGGTTCCTTTCTCGACCTGCTCCTTCTCCTGCTTTTGCTCCTCCATCCGCTCCACCCTTGCCTGGTGCCGCCATCGGAACAGACTCGGCGTGTCGATGTTGGGATGGACGTCGTCCTCGTCATCCGACACCTAAAACAGATTTATGAAGGATTTTGAAGAGAGTGAGATTAAACAATATATCACAGCAGGGCTAGAAACCCACTTGTAAAAATCAGTTGTGGCTAAGCACACTTTTGAAGTCCCTTGCCTGGTGCCTCCATCGGAACAGACTCGGCGTGTCGATGTTGGGATGGACGTCGTCCTCGTCATCCGACACCTAAAACAGATTTATGAAGGATTTTGAAGAGAGTGAGATTAAACAATATATCACAGCAGGGCTAGAAACCCACTTGTAAAAATCAGTTGTGGCTAAGCACACTTTCGAAGTCCCTTGCCTGGTGCCTCCATCGGAACAGACTCGGCGTGTCGATGCTGGGATGGACGTCGTCCTCGTCATCAGACACCTGAAACAGATTCATGAAGGATTTTGAGAGTGTGACATTATACAATATATATCACAGCAGGGCTAGAAACCCACTTGTAAAAATCAGTTGTGGCTAAGCACACTTTTGTAGTCCCTTGCCTGGTGCCGCCATCTGAACAGACTCGGAGTGTCGATGTTGGGATGGACGTCATCCTCATCATAAGACACCTGAAACCATTTTGAGAGAAAAAAGTAAGGTCAGAAGGTCACACACAACAAGGCTTTAGCCTTTATAAAACTTTACTGCTGCCACTCATACAGCAGCTGTACCTAGGCATTACCATACCCTTGTGCATCGTCAGCAGTGCTCAGCACTGCATAGACGCAACAGACTCGGCTCGGCGTGTGATGCTGGGGTGGGTGTCATCCTCGTTATCAGACACCTAAAACAGAATTTTGAAAAAACTGAGGTCAGAAGATCACACACTACAACAAGACTCTACAAACCTACTTGGTTACTTGCTGCCTTTCATACCTGGCTGTACTGGACATTACCATACTATTGTGTGTCATCAGTACTGCATAGACAATGCATGGCTAGCATTCAACAGATTTAGCTTGTAATACTAGTGTTGAGATGATTGGTCATCCACCTCTGACAAAAGATTCAACGATAGACACTGTTTGTAAGAGGCAATCCCCGTGTACCTCATCAACACTGATGAGGCAAGGACGAGCAGTGTTTGGGGATTACAAAAAAAAACACAAATTAAATATAATTTGAAGTAGTTTTGAGACATACTAAATGTACAGTTAAATAGATAAACTAACTAACCAATTCCATGGGCCTCACATCTCAACTACATGGCTGCTCTCTTTGACAGCATTTGTCTTCATTTTCCGTTTTTCGCAATCTGCTGCACCATTTTTCTAACCATCGTTCAAATTACCCAATTTTGTAGGGTCACGACCATACCATTAACAAACAATACGGTAGTAGTTATGCCACGTACTGTACTAGTTATATTGTACCGTATGGGCAATTGAACGAGGGTCAGCTTATTGCGAAAAATTTTGGAAAATGGAAGACAAATGCCTGAAATGGTGAAATGCCATCATCAAATCAGCCATGATGTATAGTGGGGCCGATGGAATTGGTGAGTTAGTTTATCTATTTACATTTATAAATAATGATTTGTCTCAAAATTACTTCAAATATGTTGAAAAGGTTCTAAACCCAAACTTGACAAAGCCTAGGCCAAACTGAGTGTTACTGTTCCCTTTTGTTAAGGCTTTAAAATTAAACTAAGAAATTCCCTTTCATTTAGTAAAACTAAGAAATTCCCCATCGCATAAAGGCAACATTCATTACCACTTATTTTGCTTTGTTTTGTATTGGCATCCATACTCGATCACCGAAGCATTGACTGAGCTGACTTAAAATGAGGATGCAGCTGCAGCTCGGCGCCAGCGCCAGCGAGTGATGCTCAGACATGTCAGCCGGGCGATCCGGCGCAACACTCCACTCCCGCACCGTACAACACAGCTGATCGCGCTATTACACACAACAAAGGCAAACACAAGCTTTGACAATAATTAAATGGTGTTTTTATATTAAATACTTACTTCAATATGATCCCACTTACTGTAGTCAACCATGTTGATGGGGATTTTGCCTCAGCGTTGAGATCGTGTCGATATGAGGGGCAGAATCGGTGATAAAGCACAAAATTACCAGCTTTGCCTTTGCAGAAATGCCTATTGCGAAAAAATCACATTTCAAGAACCTTCGGGAAATCCCTTCGACCTGGCCCTCTATATAATTCGTCAATAGATGGCGACATTGCAATTTGAATTCCAAAAGAAATTTGAAGTGTTTGGAATCTTATTTTATTTAGCAAGAAAGGGAGCGGGTCCTGCATGGCGAGCAACAACAAACTGGTCTGGACTATGAAAAACATAGATGATATTATAATTATTGTGGATCTTTGTTTTTTTCATTTTATCCTTTTCTTTCCTTTTTTTCTTCGTTTATTTATTTATTTTGTGTTTATTTAGTTATTTTATAGTTATTCTATTTTAATTTTGTTGTTTTTTGTTTGGGGAGGGTATCGGACTAACTGGCCCGGGTTCGAACCAAGGCTGCGTCTATCGGCTGGTGACGTATAGGGCGGTCTCAGACATAAATAGTTATAATTGATCAACCTCTTCATTCTGACCAAAACAAAATTCAACCTTTATTGTTTGTATCCTCACAATATCAAAATACAATAACTTATGAAAAGAAAGGTATTGAATTATTGTATCAATTTAAAGGAGAAGATCATGGGGTTGGGGAGGGGGGGGGGGGGGGGGGGGGGGTGGTAACCAATTAATAGTAGGCTTGGGAAACGCCTCACAGACACAATATTGAAATAATGTAGTTTGGCCGATATAGATTTTTTTTCGGAAATTCTGATATCTGACACACAAACAGATTTACAATATGCTTTTATCAACTACCATATGCGAAAGAAGTTTTAAAGGGATCTAGTAACTTTGTTGACAAGTGCAAAAAAATGATGTGTGATTAATAAATAATGTTAGTGGCATGTTAGCGGCGTGAATCGAAGATTCAATTTGAATTTTACCACATACATGTATATATAAAGCCCTTTCGTATACCATTTTCAACAATATTGATCAATGAGTTTGGCCAATAATTATAGATGTTTTCGGTAACTTTCCGAATGCCTGTATTTGGCTTTAAGGCATGTCTAAAATGTGCATGGCCGCATGATTGTAACTAGACAACGGAACTTCACACAAAGTCTATGGCAAGACTTTTGCCCAAAAAGTCGACAAACGGAGTTTTTTTTTCTCAGATAAACTCAGTTTATCACCAGAAAAACACGGTTTATCAGAAAAACTCAGTTTATCAGTTCATAATCTACTCAGTTTATCTGAGAAAAACAGACTTTATCGACTTTTGGGGCAAAAAGATAGCCATAAGTCAGAGAAGAACTCATAGCTACGCGTCTGTGTGGTTTATATTACCTGCCCCTTGCTGGCTAGATGGCCGACTTTCATTGTTATTGTGCAAAATCGATCGTTGCATAATTAATCATGTCACACTCTTTGTAAAGTAAACGCCTCATTCATTACCTGTTTGACTGGTAACGTGTGGAAACAGTGTCAACAGTCTTAGTGGCGTAGCCCCGGTATTGTATAGGGTTCATGGAAGGTGCCCCTCCCCCCCCCCCCCCCCCAAAAAAAATAAATAAAATATATATAAAAATAATAATAATAATAATGATAATAATAATAAATAAATGAATAATAATAATAATAACAATAATAATAATAATAATGATAATAATAATAATAATAATAATAATAATAATAATAATAATAATAATAATAATAATAATAATAATAATAATAATAATAATAATAATAATTCAAGGCATTTATATCATTTAATTAAAACAAAATACATGTATAAGGTGGGAATCCTTTACAAAATATAGAACTTAGCATTAGGAGTGTGCCCCCACCCCCCCCCCCCCCCCCGCCATTTATATCATGTTATATACAAGTTAAAACTTAAACAATCCTTTACAAAATAAAGAACTTGATATAAAAAATGTGCCCCTCCCACTTATGTAATTTAATTAAAAACAAAAACAAATAAGGGGGAAATTCTTTTTAAAAATGAAGTTACTGGATATAAGAGTGTGCCCCCCTTTCAATAATTCACGTTCCCCCAATCAGTCCGACCACGCTATATATGCCACTAGATGAAAGTCACTCTGGTACACAATAATTTAATATGATAATAGAAGGTGTTTATCATTTCGTTACAATAGTTGACAAATAAACTGAAACGTTACGCGACAGTCAGGTAAAAATTGTGGCCCGAATTCTCTGATTGGAAACGCTGTGCATGCATGCAGATCTTCTCAGAGGATCAGTTTTGGTTTTAGCGATTGCAATTAAAGGAGCTAAAACACTCCAATAATTAGAAGCCATATTATAATATGAACTATACGGAGTCTGCATGGTATCACAATATTGTTGGAAATTGCAGCGTTTCTTGAACCAAAACCAGTTTCCCAATGCTCTGTTTGATCAACAATATTGGAGACAGAATTACTCCATTCACTGTCGTCATTTAACATGTTTTAACAAATGTTTTAACAAATAATAATAATTTAATTTAAAACGGAATTGGAGACGTCAGTCGTAGATTTACACGTTACGAGTGGAGTAACCAACACCACTCAACACCATTCATACAGGACTGCGGAGATCGTGTGGTGAGTATTAATCATTCTTATACATTCTTAATTTCAATATTTGATTATTCCTGATTTTATTAATTAGAAAATCAAAAATTTGCAAGTATCCAATCACTTTCGAGCTTCTTAAATCCCTATAGACCAATTATCCTATCGGGTACCCGCGAGCGACGAGGTACCGTTTAAATATGTTTCTTATCTAATCAATTCCCCAATAATTTATTATGCATTCATTGGTTTGGTGGGACAGATGACGTCAAGTGAATTGTTTGAAAAGGAGTGGTCGAATAATGTGAAATAATAATTAAAAAAACAGTCTTCAATCTATAATCTTACTAAAACAAGACCAATATACAACAATATAAATTCAACCTAAACTTTTCTTTGATACAAGTTATTCTCTTCTTTTTAAGATTCTACTCTGTATAATTTAGTGCTTCTATATACAGTTTTTCATGTATTTTGATATTTTGTACTTCAATTTAGTAATATTTATTAGCATAATATTTGTAAGGCAGTGAATGCATTTTAAACCTGGAACATACAATGACGATGATGATGTTGTGATGATGATGATGATGATGATGATGATGATGATAATGACGATGATGACGATTATGATGATGATGATGATGATGATGATGATGATGATGATGATGATGATGATGATAATGATAATGATGATGATGATGATGACGATGATGACAATGACGATGACGATGATGATGATGACGATGATGACGATGCTGATGATGATGATGATGACGATAGCGACGATTACAACGGCGATAATGATAAAGATGATGATGGTGGTAGAGGCAGTGATGATTATTATTATTATTATTATTATTATTATTATTATTATTATTATTATTATTATTATTATTATTATTATTATTATTATTATTATTATTATTATTTTTATTGTTATCATTATTATAATTATTATTATTGAGCTGAAGGCTTGCAATTGTGGTTCAAAATTGCATTTTGTTCATACGATTTAGCTCTTCGGTCAAGTGATTTACCACTTTTAGCATTCAATTTCAAAACACGCTATTCATTTGCATTCAATTTCGCCAACGGATTTCACGGAAGGCGGTATTACGTAATCACGAATTTTCTCGCTTTAAATTGAATGAATATTTTACGAAATAGAAACACGTTTTAAATTGAATGCAAACAAAATGTTTTTCGAATGATTGTTATATATGAATTCAAATGCTGAACTGCAAAATACAGCTGCGGTGACAAAATCGGCGAAATTGAATGCACACAAAATGAATTCGTGTGGCCAACTTACGAAATTGACCGAGAAATCCTATATTATTATTATTATTATTATTATTATTACACAATGTATTATTATTATTATTATTAATATTATTATTACTGTTACTACTACTATTATTATCATTATTATTATAATTATTATTTGTATTATTATTGGAACTCTTAGTCTCTTACTAGCATTTAAAAAAGTTTTAGTGTGAGTTTTAGATTTTGTTTTATGTGTATGTTTTGTTATTATGAAATGGTGATATTGTGTGATATACGGTTGTGCATCTGTGATATGTCATAACCCGACACCCATTTTGTTTTGTTTGAATTGTTGTAATTTATTTCCATTCAATCATTATGTACAAGATGATGATTTCAAACTAATTTGTTTTGTGATTTTAATTTGAATAATGATGTTGATATGGCAACATTTATCCATTTGAAATAAGTTGTAGTATTGAAGATAATTATTATATTTTGTGAAGACAGCTCATTGATAGGCACCCCAGAAGAATATAGTTCTCGACAGAGAAAAAATGTAAATATTTATTTGTTGATGAATATCAAGAAACCATAGATACAAAAAAACACATTTTCACTTCGTCATGTAAATGCAAAAAGTTTACCACAAAACTTTGATGACTTTGTTTGCATGTTAAAGGGGTAGTACAGTTTGGTAAGGCTGAACTTTATTAACCAAACCTGGTCAGTAACATTATAAACTAATAGTTATAACTCTACCATGCTCGATAGGTATACAAAATTACAAACGACTAAGTACAAAGCCTGTTATCATTAAAAAAAAAGAGCCATTAAAACACAAGAGGGCGCTCTCTAAAAAGGCATTGGTTTCAACCATTTTATATACAAAATTATGCATGTGATGTTTTATTGAAATAATGATTAAATAGAGAGATCATCAACAATTATTTAAAAAACGCTTTTGAACATTTTTGAAAAAGTGTAAGCATTTTTTATATTTTTTGAAAAAATCATCTAATTATTTGGGCCCCAAATAATTATAAGATCAGATACTAGTATATTTATTGATATTTCAGCCGTTTCTGGAACGATTTTGACCAAATAAAGTTTATTCTGCCATTAAAATTGTATGTTCTCTCAAATTCGACACTCAGTTTTTCATTACGTCACAAAAAATTGTGATGTGCAGCGCCCTCTCTACCAAAACTAAACTACCCCTTTAACATCAATCAATCATAAATAAAGTGGTTTCCATGGTAAAGCAATGTCAACATATTGTACAGGGAACTATATGAATAATTTAAAATATAGGTGTAATTCACAATTTCCTTGACATTTATTTATTTCCTTTCTTAACAGGGTGGCCCTTTCAGCCCTTTCAGCCCTTTCAACTGCAATACAATTATCATTCTTTAAATTCAAACAAATACAAATTCGGTTTAAAAAAACGAGATACAAACGTGATATCATGAAATAAATCGATACTGAAATAAAGCTAGTCCAATACTGTAGTTCAGAAATACGTTGGCCTAGTAAACGTAGCGTGACTATTTTGTGATCTATGGCCTAGTTCAGCAGGGTCGTCATGACACTTGACTTAATTACGTGACAATAACAAAGACAAATATCAGAAATCTATGATCAATTAGTAATTCTACATCGGTGATATTCTCAATTTTCCTGCAACCAATATTGTATTCGTTATCATGAATGCGTATTCAAAGTGTTTGATGTATGATGTACAAATAATAACCCAATATATTGTTGGTGTAAAACTAGAAATAATAATATGTGCCATTGCCAGCTTGGTATACGACTCCTTTTCTGCTACGTGACGAAACAATAATAAACACCGGAAATACAGCTATTGCTATACCAGTGTGTATAAATCGATAAAATAAATAGGTTAGAGAACGTCGTTTCTTGGTATACCATGGGCGTATTTTCCCATCGATTGTTTTTTTTTATCTGCGCCTACCCAATTAGTGTTACACACATACGTGTAATAGGCCACTCAATTGACAATGATTTATTAATATTTGTCATCAGTTACCGATGTAAAATTTCGAAATCAAATGTATATAATTGGATTTGGGAAGAAATGTAACTGTTTTCATTTCTATAATTAACTGATAAGGACCCCGTTGCAGAAAGAGATACAATCGATTGTAAGTTACAAATGATTGTAAGTCAGAAAATGGAAGCGTTTCAACCAATTAGATTTGCGCATCTAGAAGACGTGATCTGACTTACAATTAATATACAAATGATGCCCAGGCTTGAGTGGATCGGTAAGAAATTAGAATTGGATGCACGAGTTTAACTTTGGAATGGTTTAATCCCACGAGCGCAGCGAGTGGGTTTTAGACCATTTCCAAAGTTAAAAGAGAGTGCAGACAATTCTTACCGATCCACGAAATATGCCTGTGCAGCATTTGTTTTATAAAATGGGCGCAAAAAAAATGAGAAAATCAAACTAAAGTGAGCCATGCATCAGTAAAATGCATAAGTAGAATGCATCAGTAAAATGCATAAGTAGAATGCATCAGTAAAATGCATAAAGTAGAATGCATCAGTAAAATGCATAAGTAGAATGCATCAGTAAAAACTTTTACACGCGAATTGACCAATCAGAATGCAGGGATTCTTCTACCCATTTTATAATTGCAACTTACAATCGATTGTATATCTTTCTGTAACGTGGCCCAGATTTCAGAACAGATGTTCTCTTCTTGTTTTTATCCGCAGAGGCCCCTTGTGAAGATGGCTGGAACTCATTTGTTCTACAAAACTATAGTGATCATGGTCATATTAGGTATGTGTGCGAATGCGCGTTCGATTATTTTTAAAAGAATACATTTGTCCAAACTCATTCAAACTGCATGCAAATAAAGTACCTTCAGGGTGTCCCTGTTTTATAGGTATACCGAATGTATTTAGATTAATTTGTTTGGTATACCGGTAGTCATCATGCGTTTCAACAAGATGAGTTATAAGCAGACATATACTTATTGTTAACTGTATTTCGATCATTAAAATGTCTAATATGACTAACTTAAACTACACTCAGCAAAAAAAGAAAGTGAACACTTTTTCAAGTTCATATTTTTCATATAAGATTTTTATGAAAAATAAACAAATTATATATCAAATTAAAGGATATTTAATTGGCTTTCGACTTGGTAGGTGAATACAAATTGAAACTTTACGCATGAGTGAACACATTCATTTGTCTGTTCCAAGGTACAAAAGTAAAAACTGCAAAATTGCACAAAAAATATAAACATTCATATTGCACAGAAAAGTTCAACAAAACATGATAAAGGTTTGCATGGTTCATTGCACTTGAAAAGAAAATTATTAAAAAGAGTAATCGTTGTTTGTTTAGAGTCAGGTTCTTTTTTTCTTTGCAGTGTTTCTTTCTTTCTTTCTTTAAAGTCAATATCTTGTTAAAGATATGACTGTTAAACGGCGAATGTTGGATATCACTCCGTGTACTCTCTCCTGTGATAGGTTTCTCCACTCCTCGCGGTCAGGTATACCGACCCAGGTCTTCAAGGGTGTCACCAGGTCGGATGCGCCCATTTACGGCCTTTCCTAGTTGGTCCCATATGGCTTAGATAGGGTTCGTATGGGGCAAGCAGGCTGAGCAGGGATCCATTCGCTCGATGTTGTGCTCCTCCAAAAACTGATGGACAACTCGAGCGGGATGAGGATGTGCGTTATCGTCCTTGAAGATGGTTTTCGGATTCCTCTCCACGTATGGCACTACAACGGGTTGGAGGATGTCACTGATGTACAGTTTTGCATTCAAGTTGCCGTTGAGGATGACCATCTCTGTACGGTCCTCATCCGTGCTGTCTCATACCATGATACTCCCTCTGTGTCCTTGCTGCACTTCATTGACACAAGCATCCTTGAAGTGCTCATTCCTCCTCCTCCTCCAAACATGAATTCTGCCGTCGCTGTTTTGCAGACAGAAACGGGACTCATCTGTCAAGAGTACTCGGCGCCATTGAACCCTTGTCCATCTCACATGGTTCCTTGCCCACTAGTCTTGCTTTTCTGTGTGCAAGTGTGAAAGCGGGTTTTTGCTGCTTTTCTTGATTTGATTCCTTGAGCATGGAGTCGATTTATTATGGTTTGTGTTGACACATGGCGAGCACCTTGACCTCTAGCTTCAAGTGCAATGAACCATGCAAATCTCTATCGTGTTTTGCTGAACTTTTCTGTACAATATGACTTTTAAATCTTTTGCGCAATTTTGCAATTTTTACTTTTGCACCTTGGAACAGACAATTGAATGTGTTCACTCATGCGTAAAGTTTCACTTTGTATTCACCTACCAGGTTGAAAAACAATTAAATATCCTTTAATTTGATACATAATTTATTTGTTTTCTATACAATCTTATATGAAAAATATGAACTTGAAAAAGTGTTCACTTTCTTTTTTTGCTGAGTGTACATTTGTTCGGTTTTTGTTTTCCCAAACTCCATGCAGGGCAAGCGCATTCAACACGCCATGCGGAGTCGGATAGAGAGGCGGATACACATCGGTTGTCGTCGGATAACATGTGTCGGAAGATACCGGATGGAAAGGGTGGAATGATACAACCGGTCGCGAAGCGGATACCCGAAGATTCGAAACTCGGATCACTTCTCGGCCGGATTCCAGGGAACCATTTCACTTGTGAAATCCCAGGTTAGATTAGCAGCTTTTTCAAGCAAATTAATATATTTTATAAATCAGTGATTGATTGATTGATTGAGTGAGTGAGTGAGTGAGTGAGTGAGTGAGTGAGTGAGTGAGTGAGTGAGTGAGTGAGTGAGTGAGTGAGTGAGTGAGTGAGTGAGTGAGTGAGTGAGTGAGTGAGTGAGTGAGTGAGTGAGTGAGGAGTGAGTGTGTAAGTGATTTATGAATTTGGTTTAGTTTAGTTTTGTTGATATTCATTATTTTTGTCTCAACTATTATGTGTTCCATAGACATGCATGAAGAAACTGATTCTACAGAAGCTTCAACAGCGTCACATAGTCAACCCATACACCAGCACACACAGGAAGAGAATGCCCAGACACAAGACAAGAGTACGGCCGCGTTAGGAACAACATCGATGCCCACTCGGTCGCAACATGTTACAAACGCGGGGATAAGTACGTGGGACCCTTATCGTAGTTCGGGAGACGCAACAGACGCGAGGGTGAATACGTGGTACCCTTATCGAAATACGGGAGGCGTCCCTCCGACAACGGAAATGCCAACATCTGCTACCGCCTTAAAGGAGACCCACACCTTATTCGTCTGCGAGGGTGATACAGGTGACGTCACGTGCATGCCTGGCTCCATCCACATCCTATTCGCTAGCTTCGGGCGTACCGCGCAGGGAAGTGAGGCGTGTCCGCAATCAAAAACGGGCCAATCGGAGAGCTGCGTTTACCCGGGTTCAGAGAACGTTGTTCGTGGTATCTGTGAAGGGCGCATGTCGTGCACTGTAGAAGCCAAGAATGCTAACTTTAAAGACAAAGCAAACCCTTGTCCGGGGAGTAATAGTTATTTGGAGATCACTTTTAGCTGTGATGAATAGATAGCCGGCTTTCAATGATTTAAATTTTATTTCAATGTATGTGTTTTTATTCTTATTTTTTTTGTGTGTTTTTTTGCCATCATTTGGTATAATTGGTATTGGTATAGGTATTCCTATTCATTTTAACACTTTTGTCATTCAATTTCGTCCCGAGAAGCCGAGCACGTGCCAATGCCAACTTCAATTTCATCTATTGTCGACCAATTTCACAAAAAGTCCATTCAATTTAGTCGTTCGTCACGCATTTTCGTCGATTACAGTTGCTGAACACATCTGTGACTGACGAATTTGAATTGTACTGAACGAAAATGTAACAAATGACTAAATTGAATGGAGTTTTTGTGAAATTGGTCGACAAGAGACGAAATTGAAGTTGGCATTTGCACATTCTCGGCTTCTCGGGACGAAATTGAATGACAAAAGTATTATGTATATTTATTAGATATTATTATATAATTATGTATATATGTTTGCCATTCATTTATTGATCATGCCTATAATGTAAACAATCGTAGATATATATGTGCGTTTTGTATGATTATTTTGGACAATAGTGGTATGAAAGTTTTGTGTGTAGAAATAAAATCGATAGTATAGGTTTTCCCATCCATTTTAACACTTTTGTCATTCAATTTCATTAATTTGTACTTCAATTTCGTCCCGAGAAACCAACAGACCGTAAATCCCAACTTCAATTTCGTCAATTATCAATCTAATTCGTCATTTGTCAATCAATTTCAAACACTTCGCATTCAAAACCGTCAATTGGCATTGGAATTCGTCTCCGCCGCGGAGCCAGTGGTGAATGTTAAGATCAAATTCGTCTTTGTTCAACCAATTTCGTGATTTTATCATTCAAATTCGTCACATGGTATAGCCATATGCCTGTCTGTGTCATGACTATGTAGATGGTAGGTGGTTAGATGGGTATGTATGTGTGTGTGTGAAAAAGAATTTAATGCAAATTTTTGTAAACGTGCTTGTGTGCGTGTTGGTGTGCATGTGTGCAAATGTATGTGTGTTTGTGTGTGTGTGTGTGTGTGTGCGTGTGTTTTTGTGCGCGTGAGTTTGTTTTCGAGTGTATACATGTGTATGTTACCCCCTAAATGATTAATGTTACAATTAACAATTACATCAAGACAATGTAAAACAAAAAAATACAGCGTAAATACATGGGACGAATTTGAATCGAATTTTAATGAAATTGATTGCCAATTGACGAAATTGCTTTTGCTTTTATGTGTTCAGCAACTGTGACCGACGAATTTGATTTGCAATTGACGAAAATGTGTGACAAATTACGAAAATGTTTGGACTTTTTATTAAATTGATCGACGAAAGACGAAATTGAAGTTAGGAATTCCGCTCTGGTGGTTCCTCGGGACGAATTTCAATGACGAATTAATGAAATTGAATGACAAAAGTGTTAAAATGGATGGGAAAACCTATATAAAAAAATACACCAGTCCTGTCAAATAATTATGCACTTAAATGTTTTTAGTTTCAGTGAAAATGTTTAGATTTATATATAATTATTTCAGTGTTGTGGTAATTAGTTCGGGTCTTCGTCTTTCAAATCTATGGTCGTGGGTTCGATTCTCGACTTTGACATGTCTACGCGTATTAACATGTTTGATGTGCCTTATTATGACAGCTCGGCTGAAGACAGAATAAACATCATTCGCCTCACCGCCTCGGAATAGAACGTCTATGAAGATGGCGCCATTATATTTACAGCTATATTGAAGTTTAGGTTTATATTACGCTTTGGGGAATAGTTAATTTGCGTGGTAATGCAAATAAGTGAATTAGAAGAGCACGTGATTTTCAGGTAAACCACACTTTATTTGATCAAAATCGGGTGAGAAACAGCTGAAATGTGGGACCCACATTTATTCGATGATTTAAGAAAAAAACATCATAATTATGATGCCTTCACTTTTTCAAACTTTTACCAAAGACATTTTGAAATAGTTGTTGAAGAAATCTATATTGTATCATTTTAACCAAACATAACATTCACAATTTAAAAAGATAATGGTTGAAACAAATATGTTTTTAAAAGCGCCCTCTGGGAAGTTATAGGCTGCTTTAAAAAAAATGATAACAGGCTTCTTACGTAGCCATTTGTAAGTTTTTCTACCTTTGGGTATGGTTGAGATATTACTATTAATTTGTAATGATAAGGTGCAAATTCTGGTTACTAAAATTCAATTTGACCAGAACTGTATACTCTCCTTAGTTTAACATATATACTTGTTTGATGTTGTTCATATGACTTTATAATATATATTAATAATTTGTTGTATTCATGGAATGTTTCACGTGATTCAAGGCTTTTCAACATAATTCGCCGCGAACGCCACACTGTCCTACGTACATGTATACGTATAATTTACGATTATATTGTGTCATGTTTTGTTTTTATAACGATATTTATCTTGATAGTTTGATAATCATGCATGTGCTGCTTGTAACAAAATTGCGCTGTTGATGTATAGTATCATTATAGGCTTTCATCATATTATTACAGATTAAAAGCCAGTTATACTTTCGAGACCAATCCTGTCATAAACAAAGGGATCTGGTAACTTTGTCCGAGTCGAATAAACTCCACTTCTTAATACAGGTACATGTATGGGACAAGTTTTGGTTCGAGTAAAGATTTTAAACACTCCATCAAATGTGGTATTGAATGGAATGAATATTATCTCACAGACACTCAGAGTAAACACTTAATAAATAACCAACACATACGAAATATGTTGCGTTAATTTTATTAGATAATGATACATGAAATAATACATCTGATGGTTTTATCGTCGTAAATATTGTTTTGTTTACATTGGAATAGCACATTCACAAGAATTATGTCATGGATTTACCTTGATTTAGTGCGATACGGGAATTGTCAACCGCATACACAAATGAATAAATACAACATTAAATGATCACTACCACAATATCTATATTCAAATTGGCAATGACTCATTAGTGCACCATAATTACCATATATATTGCTGGTTGCAAAACATGCGTATTATTATCCGATTCCTGTACTTAGTCAAATATCTTTTCCAACAAAACTCAAGTTAATCAGAGTATTGTAAACTAATCTTTATCCAAAATAAAAATCATGGACGGATAAAAAAAAAACTACAGGAGAAATTAGATTCTTAGTGAACTGCTAGCATTGCTATATGGCATGTCTATTCAGAGTTGAGGTACAATTCTATGACATCACATGTGTTGCCACTTTAATGTGGACATTAATATTCACGAGCAGTGATAACACAACTCGATATTTTCTTGTGTGAAAACATATAATCCAAAATGATACTCAATGCATTCATATTAGGGTCATTAGCGGTCATTGAACTCAGTAAATATCACATTAAATCTAGTTATTGGACCAGTGATTGTGGATTGTGGCTCAAACAATAAAATGTAGATGAAAGTACTATGTTGTTTAATATTTTATTGTATTTTATTTATCATTTAAAAGACTACAATTTCGTAAACATCACAGTGCAATAATCGTATAACATGTATACCTGCATAATATTAAAGGGGAATTAACTCCTATCCTTTTGACTTACTTGATGTGATGAGAGCATAACTACTATAATTGCTAGTCACTTATTTCCTCATGAATATTCCCGATTACAAAAATAATCAATATTTGATGGACCACTGTCGTCTGCTTTCAATGCCCATAGGAGGCGGCCATTTCTTCAACTACTCGCGGTGAAATGACGTGGCAGGCGGAGAACACAATAGCATTATCGTAACCCGCTATTGTGTTCTCCGCCTGACACGTCATTTCACCGCGAGAATTTGAAGAAATGGCCGCCTCCTGTTGGCATTGAAAGCAGACGACAGTGGGCCATAAATATTGATTATTTTCATTATTGGGAATATTCATGAGGAAATAAGTGACTAGAAATGACAAGAGTTATGCTCCCATCACATCCAGTAAGTCAAAAGGCTAGGAGTTCCTTCCCCTTTAATCACAATGCCCACAAACGTCTCGAGATATATCTAACATAGTTACACCCCGCCCCCCCCCCCCCCCCCCCCACCCCCATCCCTTGACAATAAGTAATGTATCAATTACATAGACTGTCACATTGTGGTTGTGTCGCACAGTCAAACAGCGTGTTCACACACAAACATTTTCATCCCTTAATCATGACTATAGAATCATGACTAACGAAACGACGTTTCGTTAGTGATGATTAAATCAAACCTGCTCTACGTTCACACACACAGAACGTTGATTGCACAACAGCTGGTTTCCAGGTGGCGACGAACCCATGTGACGATATTTACGTATTATGATCAGCTGACTGCAGCGCCGGTCGCGAAACGGAAGCGGAAATGAGAGGTCAGGTCTCCCTGTGCGCGCGAACCGCGAACGTTCACGTTAAGCCACGCCCAGTTAGTAATGATTAGCGAGTTACGGTTGTTCACACACGGAATTTACGTGATTCTATAGTCAGCTCTTCGTTAGTCATCACTAGCGATACGACGTTTCGTTAGTAAGCGTTCAGACACAGGAATTTTTAATGAGAAGCTGATTCTATAGTCAGCTGCTGATTCTTTAGTCATGAAAAGGGCTGACAATTCTGTGTGTGAACACGGGGATGAACACACGCATCGTAGACATGGTAGAAAATACTTGTGTATAATTCACACGGCACTGCTTGTGTATTTTCGAAACGCCCTCTTTTGCTGACAATGCGGTTATTACACACAAAACACAATTTACAATAATACAGCCAAACCTGTTTATTAGTAACCACCTAAGATAAACAAGAAAAGTGGCCACTGATACAGGTGGCCTCTATAGGCAGGCTCAACATTCATTTTTTGAGGGAAACATTTGTAGTGGCAACTATACATGCTATATGCAGGTTTTCTGATATGGACAGGACTGGTGCCCACTTATGACAGGTTTGAATGTACCATGAAACACAAATAATAAGCATTGCAGTTCGTTTGCCCAAATGAGTTCATAATAGGCATTATAATCGATACCAGTGTCATTATTATTATTTTGTTGAATAAACAGTTTTAACTATTATTATTGATTACATGACAGGGACAAGTATGTAGACCATTATGAACAACATGCAGTCGCGTAGCGCCGGAGGGGGGGGGGGCATGGGGGCACATGCCCCTCGATGATAACATTTACAACAATACAAAACATAACCGGATCTTTTTGTTTTACAAGATAACAAAATACATACAGGGGGCCATGGGGCCCGTTATAATTGGTGCCCCCCCCCCCCCCTCCCGCACATAGTCTTTGCACCCAATAATTGGTGTGCCCCCTCTCCCCTGTCGGTTCGACCACACTACGTCACTGAAAACATACATGCTTACTTTACCATTATTACAGAGTTGTCTTGAGCTGTTAGTTGTGATTGTACAATTTACTGGTTAAAGAGAAAGTTGTGTTTTGGTATAGAAAAACCGATTGTCAAATTTCAAAGAGCCTGCAATTTTACATATAGAATAAACTTTATTAGATCGAAATCGGTTTAGAAACTGCTGAAATATCAATAAATATATCCGATCAGAATAAATAGATCGAAAACAGTATAAATATTATAAAATGTACTCATAACGAATTCCGATTACCGTCCTAATCGATTACAGTGATGAGATGAGTATCACACATCCACTGAATGTCCTTGGTATCTGGAATCGACATCGGCGCGTAGTCAAACGCCCGGCGCAGACAGCTAGAGCCGACTCGACCCGATCCGACTGAGTCTAGAGTCAGTTTCGCTCAGTCGGAGCCGATCCAACATGCTGAATCGGCATCGAATGACCTCCGACTGGTACTTGACTGGAAAAACCGGAGTCCTGAGGCAGCGCATACTGAGTTAATCAGGCTGAAAACCAGTCGGATCGGGTTGAGTCGGCTCCATCTGCGCCGGGCAATAGACTAGATCTTGATATTCGTTTATCTTTGATATGTTTCTTACTAATACAAACTAATGTACTCACAATTTTGCTGATCGATTATGATTATTGGTTTTGTACTTCAAAACCAAAAAATATTAAACGCACATCGATGAGACATATTAATTCCTTATGCATCATGAATAGGGACATCAACGTGTAATCGCAGGCATTGTGGCTCGTTTATATTTATCAATATCGTAGAGCAAACTTATGTAATCACGTTAATTGCAGCTGGTCGATTACATTGGATCCATTGGTTCGTCGGTTATGAATTGATCACACGTCCTATTTCCCACATCCACCGCATTTCCTTGGGTGAAAGAGATGATATCAGCGTGTAGCCGCGTGCCTTGTTGGCCCTCTGCTTCACCGTGTATTTATCAGGAAGATGACCCAAAATATGCCGGTCAAAGTTGGTCAGCTCTACACCGATGGTCTGGAGGCACATCCCAAGGAAGACGTCGACGATCGGAAACATAGGAGTGGTGAGAGCGGCCCTGTAGGCGCCCACGACAGCGTCGAGGGAGAGGACACCCGAACGGCGGAGAAACGGGGGGAAGGTTGTCGGTGGGTAGTATTCGGTCGGAAGAGAGTAGCGGTGCCCCTTGCGTCGCTCGACGGGGTAAGCGGTGAGTGCGGTTCCCGCTGCGAAGGCCCGCTTGGGGGCGTCCTTCAGCGAGGCGAGCAACTTTCTTTGGTTCATCATCGTGTTGTCGTCTATAGTCATCACGTACCGCGCGTTCAGACAGAATTTGGTCACCCATTTGAGCCCCATCACGAGCTTGAGCGTCATGTTTCCAGGTTGATCGCGCCCATCGACGAAGTTCTCCTGCACGATGTCGCGGTACTGGTCGAACTCTGCGTCGATGTGCGCCTGGAATCTTTTGTCCGATGGCGCGCCGAGAAGAAAGATAGTGCGGGCTGGTGTCGCCATGGTCTCATTGACCATGTCAACTCCTTCAGCGTCACCGCTCCAGCTCTCCCACGCACGCCGTTGCCCGTACGTCTCACGGATCGCCTGCCTCCATTTGTAACGTTCGGGGGCGCTGAATACGAGGAAAATCAGGAAGACATCATCTCGCATTTGCTCTGGGAACTCGTCGATGCAGTTGCCGATCGGGTTGCGAATGTACTCGTAGTGTAAGTGCATATCGGTGGGCTCATCTAGGTAGGATATCGGTTTCGTTTCGTTACCATCTCCAGAAGAAAAATGTTCTTCCTCGCCAAATAAGACCTTTGAATAAGTCCCGAACATTTCGAAATTTAGAATCTCCCGCCTGATGGCGTTGCGATGATTATTCCGGTTCTGCAAGCCGTGGTTGATCCACAGCAGGACAGCAATTGCGCCGGACAAAAACGCGATGACCCATTGCCCTTTCTTGGACGCGCGTAACATCTTGAGTCGAGTATTATTACAAAGCCAGCTCAAGTAAATCAGGAGAAGATGATTTGGCAGTTCACTTGTTGTCCCGAAACTAAACATTAAAGTTACTAAGTCAGGACTAAGTTGCAGTTGCACAGGCAGTGCTTGATCTTTGTATCTATACCTGTTGATGCAACTGTGTTTTATATCCAGCTATGAGACTGAGAACAACATCAACATGATTAAAGTCACGTCATTTATAGTCTAAGTATATTACTCCTTTGGATTTTGGCCATAAATCAAAGAACACTTCCATCGGTGTCTTGAACCAAAACTAAACAGTAAACTTTAGTTATCGTGTCCTCTCACTCGCACTATGTGCGTCCTACGGGATCGCCCACCTTTCTTCTTTTCGTATCATCTAAAACGTCACATTCACCCAGCCAAGCACCTCCAGTTTGAATAATTCCTCGACATTACCAGCGTTGTCCGTAACAAAATAATTAACTCCGAACAAGTATGTTAATTACAGAATGTACTCCTGTATACGTTTCAAGCACTGTCAGAAACAATCGCATTCATCTGCAATGGAATCCACTGACTTTGCTGACTTCTACCAGACTGTCTGTCATTTCTAGCTCCTGATCTGTCCAATGATGCTGAACTAGCAACGAGATACAATTCTGCGATTCTGAGTATCGTTAGATGTGTTATACTGAGGTCACGATGGCATTTTAACGAAGTCGCTGATTACAACTGATGTTAGAAATCAAGAGCAAACTGTACAAGAATGAGCAGAATATCCATAGGAAACAAAAATAAATTCATGTTGTTCAGTTACGGTTCCGTGCTAGAGTTCAGTCTAGAAGTGGTCCGCACGTAGCATATTTTGCATTCACTTGCACTAGCTGAACATTAATTGCGACTAATCACATGCTTTTACTATCTACTATAACGCTTTATGTCGGCATGGTGTGATTCCTCTGTAATTGTTTTCTTCTTATCTTTCTGCCTGTGAATTGTATACGGAGATCAGCAGTGAACTGTGCAGGTTGTTGTATAAGTCGATCGATGCTCATGTGTAGGAGAGTAGAGAGGACTGGCTGACTTTGATCTCACGTCTTTAGTAGCTGTTGAGTCACGTTTTATGCATATAAATGCCCGTATTGCCGGTGTGATTATCTCTTTGTGCGTAAGATGTTAGCCCCACCGGTATGTCTAGTGTGTAAACTATATAAAGAGAAGAGATGATTTGTAAAGGCCTTTGTTGTACAAGAAGAGGAAGCCACTTGTGGAAGGCGAGAGCAAACCGTTACAATGCAATAGCGCTTTCATTGACGAGCCCCCATCTATTGTACCCAGAGCCGAGTTACTCGAAACCGGCCTAGCCCGTTCTTACGGTAGTTAGAACTATTGACTCTAACTATTGACTCTAAATGCATCGATGTCAATACAATAGATTGAAGAGCACGCTTGCCGAGTACACACACACTCCAGTCTTCGTTCAACCGCAACGGTTTATCCAAGCATATCTACATAATCTAGAGATCAGTTGATTTAGGGCTGGACCTGCGTCATGGTCGAGCTCAATCTCGCCCTATATGTATCAAACTATAAGGGTAGACGTTTGAGGATAGGATTTACACACATGAAAGAGTGCACAATTATTGTCTCCACACTTGTATGCAAATTTTGGGGCCAACCTCGGCAAACTCGTTCAAAAATTCTGGAGAGCTCGGCTTAATTATTGTCTCACAATGGTTCGCGAGACGGCATTCACATACATGGTCAACATATTCACAGTTACCTAACAACTCGTAATAGCTAACCCACTTGGGTACCGTACATTACATATACAAAACATCCTGATTTCTTCATCAAAATGCTTATTTTTGGGTGTGAGAAAACTGAAATGCTCAAATGGAATTTGGCAGCTCTGCTGAGATATTCCATGGCCCCGTTGCAGAGAGAGATACAATTTATTGTAAGTTACAATTAATTGTAAATCAGATCATGTGACTAATGCGCAAATCTCATTGGTTGAAACGCGCAAATTTTCAGACTTGCAATTCATTGTAACTTTCAATCGACTGTATCTCTTTATGCAACGGCGTCTATCATCTCATTCCTACCCAAATATAGATGATTTTTATAAGGGAAAATTTCAAAACATGCAGACTGTGAAATGTTTGAGCGATCTCAGTGGCGCGCGTGGAATTGTATATATATCTGCATTTTAATGATTTGAAGATTTAAATTGATATCAATAATAATAATAATAATAAAGTTTACGATATACACAGCGCCTAATCACCTTTGAGCGATTCAAATTATTATCAAAAATGTTATTGAATGATTTGGTAAAAAATACTGTACATTAATGGTCCGTAAGTTGTGTTAAGCTGCGAAATTATCTTATGGCTGCCTGGGCTGGCTGACTATAACAAGCCGCCCGATATAAGCCGCTCAGTAAACGTTGAACGAAGCATAACGAAACAAAAAAAACATATACAATTTAAGTCCTTCAAAAGAAAACAATTCTGCAACCTGCATCATACCATGCTTGCTCTTATGTAACAAAATTCGTTCGTTTTATAGCCCGGTCACATATCAACGGATTGCGCAAACAGATGTCAAACGGAGAGCTAAATTTTCCATCCGTTCTGTACGTTTCTTGTCCGTTCCTTGTCCGATGATGTACGTTGTTATATGTTTTGTACATGAAGCAATGGAGACGACTTTCATCACCGGATAATTTAATTTTGCAACTTGTCTATTCGTTGGGCATACGTTTCCGATATCCGTTGATATCTGACCGGGCCATTAGGAAAACTGAGGATCTTATATAGATTGCTGAACTGATGGACTTTTTGTTTGTTATTTGTATGCGGTAAAGCTATGTAACGGTGCATAACAATGACACGCCAACAATCCTATGACAAGATGGACATCATACATATGCAAAACAAGTGCTTAATACAGCTCCTCTCACGTGAATGCCGAATAAGTGCCGAGGTGGACCTCGGGCTAGCTCGGCAAACTCATGCGACAGCTCGGGAGAGCTCTGCATTACTCGTACTCATTCACGATACGGCTATTTTAAACATAATAGTAAATATATAATCCATTGCGGATATAGTATCGGAAATAATATCGCTAATGATATTCGCTTGTCTCGCAATGTAAAACTAGGAATCTAAACGATCACGACGTTTCGTATGCTACTGCAATACTTTGTCAAATGATAATATCGAATGTAGACACTCGGCTTTTATGCTCTACCGTGGCTCCCAACATCACAATCTCGCATGAGCGATTGCGTTCCTGATAGGTCAACAACGGAACCCGCTGATTGGCCGGTGCACACGGGCAAACAACCAATCAACGAAACACTGGATCGGCCCGCCTAACGAAACAGCGTACGATACGTCGCCACGACACTACCCCGAACAACCGGCCCACAACGGTTGATGCCAAACCCACGGCAGAACCCCCCTAGCCACCTTCTCGCTACAACGCTCATATCTACGTATCAATTTCAGGGCAGGGTGCCCGTATGTTCAATCAATAATAGTAAATATATAATCCATTGCGGATATAGTATCGGAAATAATATCGCTAATGATATTCGCTTGTCTCGCAATGTAAAACTAGGAATCTAAACGATCACGACGTTTCGTATGCTACTGCAATACTTTGTCAAATGATAATATCGAATGTAGACACTCGGCTTTTATGCTCTACCGTGGCTCCCAACATCACAATCTCGCATGAGCGATTGCGTTCCTGATAGGTCAACAACGGAACCCGCTGATTGGCCGGTGCACACGGGCAAACAACCAATCAACGAAACACTGGATCGGCCCGCCTAACGAAACAGCGTACGATACGTCGCCACGACACTACCCCGAACAACCGGCCCACAACGGTTGATGCCAAACCCACGGCAGAACCCCCCTAGCCACCTTCTCGCTACAACGCTCATATCTACGTATCAATTTCAGGGCAGGGTGCCCGTATGTTCAATCAATAATAGTAAATATATAATCCATTGCGGATATAGTATCGGAAATAATATCGCTAATGATATTCGCTTGTCTCGCAATGTAAAACTAGGAATCTAAACGATCACGACGTTTCGTATGCTACTGCAATACTTTGTCAAATGATAATATCGAATGTAGACACTCGGCTTTTATGCTCTACCGTGGCTCCCAACATCACAATCTCGCATGAGCGATTGCATTCCTGATAGGTCAACAACGGAACCCGCTGATTGGCCGGTGCACACGGGCAAACAACCAATCAACGAAACACTGGATCGGCCCGCCTAACGAAACAGCGTACGATACGTCGCCACGACACTACCCCGAACAACCGGCCCACAACGGTTGATGCCAAACCCACGGCAGAACCCCCCTAGCCACCTTCTCGCTACAACGCTCATATCTACGTATCAATTTCAGGGCAGGGTGCCCGTATGTTCAATCAATAATAGTAAATATATAATCCATTGCGGATATAGTATCGGAAATAATATCGCTAATGATATTCGCTTGTCTCGCAATGTAAAACTAGGAATCTAAACGATCACGACGTTTCGTATGCTACTGCAATACTTTGTCAAATGATAATATCGAATGTAGACACTCGGCTTTTATGCTCTACCGTGGCTCCCAACATCACAATCTCGCATGAGCGATTGCGTTCCTGATAGGTCAACAACGGAACCCGCTGATTGGCCGGTGCACACGGGCAAACAACCAATCAACGAAACACTGGATCGGCCCGCCTAACGAAACAGCGTACGATACGTCGCCACGACACTACCCCGAACAACCGGCCCACAACGGTTGATGCCAAACCCACGGCAGAACCCCCCTAGCCACCTTCTCGCTACAACGCTCATATCTACGTATCAATTTCAGGGCAGGGTGCCCGTATGTTCAATCAATAATAGTAAATATATAATCCATTGCGGATATAGTATCGGAAATAATATCGCTAATGATATTCGCTTGTCTCGCAATGTAAAACTAGGAATCTAAACGATCACGACGTTTCGTATGCTACTGCAATACTTTGTCAAATGATAATATCGAATGTAGACACTCGGCTTTTATGCTCTACCGTGGCTCCCAACATCACAATCTCGCATGAGCGATTGCGTTCCTGATAGGTCAACAACGGAACCCGCTGATTGGCCGGTGCACACGGGCAAACAACCAATCAACGAAACACTGGATCGGCCCGCCTAACGAAACAGCGTACGATACGTCGCCACGACACTACCCCGAACAACCGGCCCACAACGGTTGATGCCAAACCCACGGCAGAACCCCCCTAGCCACCTTCTCGCTACAACGCTCATATCTACGTAACATGTCTATCATTTGCAAGTCGACAACTCGAAGTAGCTCATAGCAGTGAGATGGGTTATAGAGGGATATAGTAAAGATTTATATGTGCAGCAACTACTGGAAAGGGTTGATAAAATGTAGTTATGTGATCTTATATTATACTATGAATGTTTTGAGGTTCAATGTACTATTATGCCTGTACAAACACACCAATAACATACGTTAATATATAGATCGATCAATTGATTCTGTAATCGGTCAACGATTATTGTAATTGATTATAATCAGTTAATCGTCATTTTGTGAGAATGCACTAAATGCGACGTAGAAAGTGATATTATGTCATGTATGTCTTGACAAATGGTAGGGTGCACACGTCATAAGTCATAAGTCATAAGTTGTTATATACTTTCAATGATTAACTGTTTCAGAGTATATCATTTAAATTAAGAGATCAGACAAAACAGTACCCTATAACATATTTTTTTAAATATTTGATCAGAATAAAACAAAATATTTTATATGCAAAATACTTTTATTCTCTACAAAATGTAAAAATAATAGACAATTTTTTGAAAAAGTAAAAAAAAACAGTTGACATGTTATTATGACCTTCAACTAATCATTTATTCACGACGGACAGTCAACCTGTTCGAAACCTGTTTGTGAAATTGGAACTTAAATTATTTAATTATTTTATTATTGCATACTTTACGAATAACTTTACATAAATTATTATAGTTTTCTTTTTTCAACGTACTAATTAAACGTTCATGCCGATTTATATTGAAAATGGGAGCATTTTAAAGGGATTGTTGAGTTCTGGTAAGGAGAGTACAGTTTTAGTGAAACTGAATTTTAGTAACCAAAACCTGCATCATTACATTACAAACTAATAGTTATAACTAGAAAGGAACACAAAATTACAAATGACGTAGTAAAGATCATGTTATCATTCAAAAAGAGCCGTTAAAACGTAAGAGGGGCGCTCTCTAAACACTCATCGGTTTCAACCATTTTGAATAAAATATTGTGCATGTGATGCTTTGTTGAAATAGTGATTAGATAGAGAAATAACCAACAACTATTTAAATACCTATTTTGTAACTTTTTTGAAAAGAGGAAGCATTTTTTGAATTTTTAACGGCTGGTTCAAAATTCTCTAATAAACCCGGGGCCCCGGGTTTATTACAAATTGTTATATTTATGGATATTTCAGCCGTTTCTGAACCGATTTTGATTAAACAAAGATGATTTTATTGTTTAAATATTATGCTCTTTCAAATTTTACACTCAGTTTTGCATTACCTCACAAACCAATTAAGTAGTCTAGCGCCCTCTCTACCAAAACTCAACTTTCCCTTTAAATAATGTGTTTCCATTGTAAAGTGATACCGGATATAACAGAATACAACTCCATACAATTACAACGAATAATTATGGTATTTTTGTACAAATTCATCATAACTAAAAAAATGACCATCTTTTTGTAATCAATGATACATTAAACATCTTTATTAGACAATGTTTATATGAGATCCCTTTAAAGCTTAAATGAACTGAAAATCGATGCAGTGACTAATAAATGATATCGGTTAACAATAGGTGGTGGTATCCCTATGTTCGTTTGTCCGATATTGACTAAAAAATGTAT